>BMAO01027427.1:0-66969 GCA_019973975.1 Trichonephila clavata
TTTTTATTGGCAATAACATTCTTAAAACAATTTTATATATATATATATTTTAACTCAAAGGACCCTAAAAAATTTATATATATTTATTTATATGATTTTTCAAAATTATGGTCCCGAAAATAGTCGGATACCTTAATGCATTCGAAAAATAAAGATATCAAATTTTAATCAAGTACTAAATTTTTAAAAAAATCCATTACATTTTTTTCTTTTAATTTAAATTGATTCCTTGAAAATCATTTCTTCATATTAAGAACTTTATCAAGCAAATGAAGTTAAAAATATCGAACTAAAGATTTATTTATAACATTTTCAATGCACATTCGTAAAAAGAAAAAATCAAGATAGACCGTATAGCTCACAAATAGAAATAGTAATAAACTATAAGTGCGAATAAGAGGAATTATTTTCTGAAAACTTCTTTCGATGTTTGAAATAAAAGTAAATTCCATTAAATGGCTAAAATATGTAGGAAAATGTATTAAGCGTGCGGCGATACGTATCTTTTAAATAAGAAATCGTAAATGCAAAATTTAATTCTTTAAAAAAGAATTTTTCAACTTTCTGAACGAGGGAAAGAAAAATCATTAGAATATCTTCGAAATACATGAGAGAAAAATGTCATTTTTATTCCAAGTTTCGGTAAAAGCAATTTTAAAGAGTCTTATATCTACATAAGATTGAAATTTCATTTATTTTTTTCTCATCTCGTGAAATGAAAAAAATAGAGTTAATCAAAAAGTTCACCATATTTTACATATTTTGCTGAAGTGTTCGAATTTAGAGAGTCAAAGTAGCAGTAAAAATATTCCAAAAAAGAAAATGATCAGAACAACTTACGCCATTTACGATTTTCTGCTGCTTTAAGAAAACTTGAACGGAGAAAATATTTTGTATTCGCGATCCTTTTCTGAATTTGGAATGTTTATTTGAAATAGAAATTGGAATGTTTAAAGACTATCAATCTTTATTCGAATATGAAGAATCTAACCAATCAGACTTTTAGTTTTCCTAATTTTTTTAATATCGCAAACATTCTTCTTATTATTTTTAATAGATATTTTGTTTTAATATATTTAGTGTATACAAATATATACAGAACAAAACATTGACTGAACTACCAAAACTTTAATTTTTTCTTGTATTCAAAAAGACCTTTTTACTTTTTTATAACATTGTGAACTCATGGGACCAAAAACATTTTAAAACTTCAAAATATCAAAAATTAGTATATCAGCTCACAAATTAGAAAAAATACTTCGCCTCTTCTCTCCATATGATATTAAATTTGAAGTAATAAATTAGGCACATCAAAGATATACAGTGTGTTGAAGAATTTGATCCACAAAGTCAGAGGGGTGATGGGGGACCACAAAGGGACGACAAATCCCCAGAGATGATGGGTCGCAAAACTACATTTAGTCGGAGTAATTCGCAAAAATAGTTATGAAAAGTATGTTGTCGAGTGGAATGAAAATATGCAATTAGAGGCAAGAAATACATTTATTAGACGTAAAGTATGTTTACATTACGAACAATGCATAAATGACCGTGGGTAGCCTAGTGGTTAGAGCATCGGACTCCATACAGGGAGGGCTGGGTTCGATGCCACCAAATACCCTCCGAGTACACACGGAGTACGTGCTCGTTAAATCAGTAAGTCCGAAAGTCTTGTGGACGGGGCTGGAGAATATTTCCCTCCGCTCCAGTTCCATACCTAAATTGTGGAGGTGGAGATTGGTGGTGTCGCCATCTACCGCGTAAGAACCAAGTCAAATCATACTATCACCTGCATAAAGCTAAAAGTTAACGATAAGCTTACACTTAGCCCCTTGCCACGATGAATTTTGTGGGCCTTGATCTGACACCGTCAGACAGGTGGAATTAGAAACAGCAACAACAGTGCATTAGAGCTGGACGTCAGAAATGCAGCGACAAGTGATTGCCACAGGAATTGTTCGAAGTTGCGACTAAGTAGGTCATAACACAGCCCACACCAACAGATGAAGAATTGTCAGTCACGTTTAAGCAAATTCAGTGTTCTTGAGATATCAGTCGAAGCGACAATAATCAGGGCCGTGAGATCCTCAACTGTAGCCATCATCGTCTCATAAACAAAAGACATCAGTGGGCTAGAAGAACTCTAAGAGATTTAGATCTGGGGAACGTGAAAACCAAGAAATAGGGCCGCCGCGTCCAATCTACTTCCCGAAATATGTAGCATGGATGTGATTACGCATCGCAATTGAAAAATATACTGGTGTACCATCGTTTATGAAACACGTTCTGGTGCGCAATGTCCCGTCAGGGATGTCGTAAGGCATGAGCCAACTGGGCCCGGGCCCAAACCTCAGCCATAATGGGGGCCTCGGCTAGTTCTCAACTTAGCCTTAATATCATGATTCGAATAATTTCAACGGTCAAGTTCTATTCCAGGTAGTATATTCTCCGAAAAACTGGGAATTTCGGACTATTTGTAAACTGGCTATATGGGATGACCATTGTCCATGTTTCGTCCTAGGCCTACCACCAGACACTTTTATTACTCATTCATTCAAAAGGCGGTAGTCGGTCGAGTCGGTTTGGGCGATTGTAAGCCATGTACATTCATTTGTTTTTGATTGTTGCCTGTGTGAGTATTTCACAATGTGTGCTATGCACTGTCTACTTTTAAAGGTCATAGGCGGGGCATACTTTTGGGTCCCAAGGCTTCAAGAAGTCTTAAGACGTCCTTGTGTCCGGTACTCCCTTCAGCAACTCCGTGTAAAGTGGGTAATTTCCATACGCGTGTAAGTTTCTTCAACCCTTCCACGGCACTCTTAGCCCCGCATTCGCTTGGCCATTCCTCTCGTCTTGTCATTGTTTCCCTGACGGTTACCATAAAAAGAGAGTTTCATCAACTAAGCGTTGTTTGCGACTCCCAGTTCTACGATAATTTGTCATCCCCATGCTGCCTATTATCACCCCTCTTAATTTTTCGGAAGAATTCGTTAACACCCTGTATAAACAAAACCACTTTATAATTCCTTAGAATGAAAGTAAATTAATTTTTCTCTATAATGCAGCGTTTCTCTCTCAAATTGTGAGGCGCAGCCCCCTAGGCAGGCGTGATAACTCTTCAAGGGGGAAAGAACACATTAAAAAGTCAAAAACAAAAAAAAAATTTAAAAGTTATTAACTTATTGAAAGTAAACAAACTAAAACGTTCTGACATAATAAAAATAAAATACACATTTACACTGATGTAATACACTTATAAATATATGGGTGCTGTGTATGTGATGCATTTTATAAATAATTTGCAATAAGAACAATTTTAATAAATACTAGTGACCCCATGAGCCTGTCATATATAAAATTGTACAAAAAAATTAAAACTTATATTAGTACTTTGAACCGTTTATTATTAATCCCTTAACTGCCGATTAAAAGTTACGCGATTCGCTTTCCAATGCCACCAAATCCTCTGAAATAAGTAAAAGTCCTTCACAAACACACTTTCAAGGTATTTTTATTGCATTCCAAAGCTTTTGGAATAATTTTATGAATAACAGTTCACAGAAAAGATCGTACTTCGGAATGTCGTAATATATATATATATTTATCCGTGGCAATTAATGCTTTGGCTGAGTGAAACGTTTACATACGTTGGCAGCACAAAAGGCGTGAAAGTCGTATTGTAGCTTTAGCGTCAAAGTATAGTATTATTGAATTCAATACATTGTTATGGTATGGAGGGGCAAGCGATGAAAATTATGGTTAGATATTGGGTCGCAAATATTGAAATTTTGAGAAGCACTTCTATAATGTATTATTTACTGATTTTTCACATTTGAATTGATGTGATTCGTAAATTATTTAACGTGAGTGTATGAATTTCAGATTACATGTTACTGTATATATAAAAGCAATTTCTTTTCAGAAATAAAGAAATTATACAAATACAAATACTTAAAAAAAAACGTTCTTCTCTTTAAAATATAGTTCATATAATTTCGCTTACATTTACCAAAAAAAAAACGTGAAAAAAAATGTTTTGTAATTTGTTTTATGTTTAAGAAACCATTAAAGTCATAGTTTTTGCTATATACCGATTTTAATTCATTAAAATTGAAATATATATATTCGATATTCATCGAAATATTTTTAAAGTTTTAAAATCTTTTTTTAATAATCCAGGAAAATCTGAACTTTTTTCTGTATCAATGTAAAATTTTTAGAATGAACGTGTTCAAAATTTCAAAAAAGAGAAAAGGGTGACTCAAATTATTTCATTCCTCTAATTCGACATAAGCATTTCAATAACAAAAGTGAACACAGCAATTTTTGTTTGGTTGGTTTTATTAAAATTATAAAACATTTTTTTTTTTGAAATTCTTCACAAATTATTGTTTTTGAGCTGCCCTATAAAGCTGCACGAGGGCTATTGGCGGCGAACCTCATAATTTTAACCATGGTCACGTGACGAGGATGACACCTGACTGTGGTTCCCCCTCTCCTAACTTCCACACCACATCTTCAAGAGGACGTTTGAGCCTTGACAAATTTAACATGCAGCGGCCCCTCTAAACATCGGGTCTTCAACGGAAAATGTTTTTGAATCGAAACGATTGACTCACTCGTCACGGGATTTCCAGAAGAATTAGGCTTACAGACTTGAAATTTGGTGGGTATGTTTCTTTTGTTGAGTAGAGATCTACAAGGAACAGAATTCCGGAAATCAGCTCCCAAGCAGAGATGTGGGATTACGAGGGCATTATAAATTTAAAAAATGTTCCATATTTGAACTATTGGTCCTACAGACTTCAAAATATTTAAAATATGATTTTTTTTATTGAGTTGAGATTGACTAAAAACAACTTCCCAAATGGGGCTGTTAGGGCGTTATAGGCAAAAACTCTCCTTCATATATGGTTAGTAAAAATCAGGGGTCGGCAACCTTTTGGCTATGGGGAGCCAAAACAATCAACCAATATGATTCAGCGTACCACACAGTAGAACATTTTTGAAATAACTCTATTCTCGTGATAATACATGCAGATTTAGAAAATAAATGTCAATAATATAAATTTACAGTTTTATTATTTAACAATTTTGCATCATTTAAAGATATTTCTTAACACAAAAATAAACAACATAAAATAAACGATTTATTTAGCAGAAATTAAAATAAATTAAAACTGTGTGTATATATGTTATGTATTTTTAAACATTTATTTAAATAAGAAATAGACAACGCACAATATATAAGTATTAACCTTCATTATACAGTTACGTAAAAAGATAAATAAAAAGTTTTATTTATGTTTGCGAAACTAGTGCCCACACCGCTTATTTTTTATCGCAATATCAGGAGTATAATGTGTGGCTTTCAATTGGACGCGATTTTGAGCATTCAGTTGTTAAACAATTTCTTTGCGGACTCGAAAGATTTTTGAAATGGAGAAATATTTTTTGCTTAGATAGGTGGAACCAAAAGTGAAAAACAGAGTACATGCCATTTTCTCTCTTCAAACAATTAATTTGTTTTTAGAGTTATTTTTCAGATTTTTTCGTGATTCCGTAAATGTCTATAATTCTAAAGATGTTTGTCAAGTAAGGTTCATTGCAAATTTATCAAGTACAATCCACTTAAAAATTGTCAAATTTGTAGAGTACTGCAGAGTGCCACTGAAAATTGTTCCGCATGTCACATGTGACACACGTGCCACAGGTACAGATATATGCTTCTTTTGTTAAGTATAGATCTGCTAAAAAATGGGTTTCGTGGAAATCTATTCCCAAACAAAATCGCAAGGGTGTAAAAGATAAATATTCTTCCTTTTTAGGAATTAAAATCCCGTTAAAGGACTGTAAATTTTGTGATAAAATAGTGATTGATAAATCTGAAGGTTAAAACACTTGTACTAATATATACAGAACACACACAAAAATTTCAGTTAATTATTTTCAAAATATTTTGAGCAATCGCTGTCCCCGTTTGAGAATTTTCAAAAAGCGCGTTTCGAGTAAAACGCCTTTTAAAGTAATGGCATCTGCGTTTACTAAAACACTTGTAGTTTTTGTTCTAGTGAACGGAAAATAATAAACTTCGTATTTTTATAAAGTTAATAAGATAGCCTATAAAATAAAATCATAAAAAAAATTGTCAATTGTTGGCAAAATTCACAATTATAGGGTTTTCGGATACCTTAAGTATGGTAGAAGACAATCCAAGTAAGAATAATCAAGCGATAGCCCAAAAAGTGGGTTTATCTCAATCCATTGTCTGGAGCAGCGATACTCAACCTGCGGCCCACTGGGCCTTTTAAGTGGCCCGGGCATGGCCCATTGCATTGAGAAATTCGCTTATATAAGTACAATGTATTAAAAAATTGGCGGGAAATTATCTCATTTAAGAAATCAAATATATCAAATTTGGTTTTTGTTGTCGATGATTCACGGGTGCAAATTAATATTTTTTTTCTGTTTGTAACTGTAATGGCTTGTGATTACAAATAACAGTGGAGTAGCGACCATTTTATGGGTGAAACTAATTTTAAACTATAATAAATCAGTAATTGTTTAATTTGTTGAAAACGTTTTGTTAAAAAAATAACAATAAACACAAATCATTCAATAACACATTTTTTTTTTGTATCTCATTCAATAGGCGATAAATTGTCTTTTCTTTTAAATAATCTTTGTAGCAGCAATAAAGTGTTTCCTTAGTGATAAGGTCACAAGATGCGGCGTAAAAGGTACCCTATGAAATTTTTGTTATTGGAAATATGAAACAGTTTACTTATGAAGAAATTGTGAAGTAGTGTTTCTTAAATGCTTCCGATTTACTTTTTGATAAATTCAGTAACAAATATTTTCAGTAAATTTTTCTAGAAATAAAAAAAAATCCAGCCTTCAGAGTGAACAGCTTTTACTAGAAACTTAATGCAATAACCCAGATAACGTAGCCTATGTTTTAAAATATAGTTTGCTTCGATTTGGAAAGATGTCAGATTAGAGTCAGATGATTGACCTTGCTGTAGATTCTCAGTACAGCAGTTCGTTTCATCGAGTTTGGTACAGTTTTAGATCATTAACACATTTTACTATAATTACTTTTAGTTTTTCTATATTTTATTGTTATAAGATATCCCTACTTATAACTTTTTCAGACAAATTAAATGTAAAAGGATCTTTAATTCTGAAAAGAACTATTTGTCTTAATAACATCAAAGAGTGGAAATAAATTTGAAACAAAAATGGTCACGCAATTCTCAACAAATAAGAAACAAATAATACAGATTTCATTCTGAATTCAATTAAAATATTGCGCTGTCATCCTACATAAGATCAATCAGTATTTCAAATAAAAAAAAGTGAGGCTTTTCCGAAAAAGAAAAACCAAATGATCAAAGATAATGGTGGCTTTGTTTGTATGACTATAGAATAATGTAAACAAAAGGCTTGATCATGGATGAAAAGAAATCGAAAAACTAACCCATAAATCAGCAAAAAAATACATACATATATAAAGGAGTTGTGTGTGTGTGTGTGTTTGATAGAGTGTTAATATACGAGTATCGAAATAAAAGCAGAAAATGAGTTTTAATACTTTGATCAAATTTCCACGTTTCAAATGTTTACAGTTACCTTAGTCTTACAGCCCAGCCCTCCTTCACTTTATTAATCATCATGTTGCGGCCCGTGGGATTGAGTACCCCTGGTATGGACGATACTTTCAGCAAGCCCATTCCTTCAGTAGAAGACCGTCTCTCTCGAATATCTACAGCTGCCTGGACAACTTCTGATATGTTAGGAATCTTTCAGATCACAAGGATTTCCATACAGCGCCTCTGTCAAGCCTGACAGATAATTTCCGGTAGTAATTTAGAACACCTGTTGAAGTACAACCTTTTCAGTAAAATATTTATTGTCCTCTTATTGTGTTGATCTTTCTGTTCTCTTTCTCTGCTTCTTTGCACCATATCTAGTAACTACGACATTTGCGACCCTGCATTCTTATGTAAATCAGAGTCATTTCTATACCGCCTACACACCCAGTACGTTTGTCGATCCGGTAGTGAATCGCCCTGTATATTAATAGATACTTCAAAAAATAATATTAATACAATAATTTAAATGCACTGGCCTTCATAAGGTATACGACTACCTTAAAATTGTGAATTTTGGCAAAAATTGACAAATGTTCTTATGATTTTTTCTGGGGAGGGTAATTTATTAGCTTTATAAAAATACCAAGTTTGTTATTTTCCGTTCACTAGAACAAAAACTACAAGTGTTTCAGTAAAAGCAGATGTCATTACATTAAGCAATATGTCATACTTTAAAACGCGTTTTACTCGAAATGCGTGGTTTTTTTTTTTCAAATGCTCAAACGGGGCCAGCGATTCCTCAAAAAGTTATGAAAATAGTTAGCTGAAATTTGTTGTATGTTGTGTTTAATAGTAGAAGTGTTTTAACTTTCGAATTTATCAATCATTGTTTTATTACATAATTTACAGCTCCTTACGTGAATATAATCACTGTTTTTTTAAGCATTTTCATATAATAACTAAGAAAAAGTGCTCCAGTTTTCGTAAAAATTAAAATATCTCTTATCCTGAAGGTCATTTAAAAAATGAATAACATAGGAACACAGCAGAATTGAAAATCTGTTCATAAACTTTTGGTACACAATGGGCCACAATTATGTTTTTTTTTTTGTCATTTTTTACTTATTTTTTCCCATTTTAGTAATAATAATTTCTTTTTCTATTCTTAATTTTAGCATGTTTTTTTCTTAAAATGTACTAAAAAAATCTAAAAACAACAAAAAAATCCCCATATCTCCATTTAAAAAAAAAAAAAATCTCGCAAGTAGTCGATACCTTAAAGTGCAAGCTATTTTTTGTACTTCATTTGAAAAACAAATGAGCTTACAAATTGAAAGAAGAGTGCTTTAAATGGCTATTGATAAGGAATTTCACATATTTTTCATTGCAAGCATTATTCATAAATAAAGAATTAATTTTTCATAAAAGTTCAGTATTTGACCAAATAAAAAAAGAAATCACAGGTTCTTGAGGGGAATATATTAAAAAAATGAGGAATGTGATCCCCCCTCTTTGTAATGCAAAATTTAGCATCGAACTTTTCATACTATAAACTGAAATAAATAACTAGAATGGAACACAATGCCCATTCAAACAGAATTTTGTTTTTGTTTTATCTCATTTAAAGCCCTGGAAGAAGGACTCTCTGCAAAGGTGGTTCCAAAGATGCACTATTGTATTCTAAGTTCTACTTAGAGACCCTTTCTTTATTCTAAATTGTTTGTGATTAAAAAGTTTAATCAAAATACACAGAGATCAAAGAAATTTACCACAAGAAAATTTAAATTGGCAAGTATTAGTTTAATTTAAAATGATATGAACTAGTTTTCCGTTGCTCTAGATTTCTTTTAGTAAAATAAATAAGAAACACATTTGAAGTAACAAATTCCGAAAGACTTAAAACTATTTCAAATTATTCCAGTTGTAATATAAAAGTGACTGGCGTTCAGCCAAATGAATTCCGAGTGATTAATAGAGGGTTTCGCATTTTCGTCATCAAAATGAGTCGAAAATGACTCATTTGATTAATAAACTCGGCACGCTCGAAGGGAAATGTATTATGGTTGGCAAAAGGAGGCATATGGTTTTTATGGTCCCAATAATCTATCTGAATAGTTTTCTGCTTGGTTTCCAGATAAGGAAGCTGTTTTAGTATAAAGCATACATTATTCAGTTGGCACTTTTGGATGCAATAAGTTCTCAATACATGATAAGGTTTGAATACCATATTTCCTAAATTGTAATTCACATTAATATCTCACTCTGGCGAAAAATATTTAATAAAAGTTCTCAGATTCGTGATAGATTATTAGAGCGAAAAGATACTTTTAGCATTTTATTAAATTAGAATCAAATTCAAAAATTTTAATGTTTGTTAATAAATTCGAATTTCTTTAGAATGAATAATTTTAAAAGAATAATATCGGCTTTGACATGCATGCGTGATACCAACTTCTAGTAGTTACTCTAATAGAAAGTCCAAGTTATAGAATTTTTTCAATTACTATAGAACTGATGCTGAAACAATAATCTCGATTTCATATTTTGAATGAATTTAATCTTGTCAAATATTCAGATACTATCATATTATGATTAACTTTAAACGATTACAAGTTAAAATATAAATTTGTCAAACGTTATAAATCTAAATCATTTCAAAATTGCTGATGAGTAACAATCTATATCTCCTAAGCTAGTTCAGGTTTATATTTGTAGTAGTGAGTCCTATTGCGGTGTGTGATTCTCGAAAAATTGCCGACAAGAAATTTTTCTTAAGTCACCTAAATCATTGTAGCCAGCTCTGGAGATAAAATGCAACCCTTTTTAACTACTAAGAAGGCTTATTTTGTGTTTGTAACCATTTTTAAAGTTTTATTGATATATATATATATAGTTAGTGCCGCTGGCAGGTATTGCCAAGCCACGAGACAGCCGTCTGTTCTGCTCTGAACATATGGGATGATGCTCTCATAGTCAAGAGACGCTCGAAGTGAGAGGATGCCATGATACGACGAAAAAGACCATCAACCCTCGTGTCCACGAGCAAGACGACTCGGACACAATTAAGACATTGAATTTGTTCAATTGAATAAATTGTAAATATTTTGTAAATAGTAATGCATAAAATTAAACCAAGAAGTTAACTGAAGATTAATTATCATTGTTATGACGGCCATCACTGACATATCTCTCCCACATATATATTTATATATTTCAATACATATTTATATATATATTTCAATAAAATTTTAAAAGAGGTTACTGTTTTATGAAATAGAAATGTGGGATTTTATAAAGCAAACTTAACCCTCCTTAATCACCTGAAGTCAATTGAACTTTAGAAAGAATAATATAGTTTTCCATTTTGGTCCATATATATATATATTCAAATAATTATAAACCTAAGTATAACTAGTACAGACAGTAAGATAAATTAGCCACAGTAGCAAGCTCTTGGCCTTAGGAACCAAGATTGCAGGTTTACACAAAGTTTTGTGTCCAATCAAACTTCGCAAGTAATTTGTCTATACATTTGGCCATAGAGAAAGGAATAAATATTAAGATAAATATAATTGTTACACAAATAATTTATACAAAACTATTAATATATAACGACACAATTTAATAGACTACTTAGTAGTATAGAGTTAAAAAGTTAAAATCGATATAATAAAAACTAGAAAAAGGTAAAACTTACCTCGTGAACACTACATCGGGTTATATATATATACATATATACAGTCGACTTTCGATAGTTCGAAGATGGAGGGATCAATGAAAAACTTCGAATCATTTAGAGTTCGAATCACGAAGCGGGTAGAAAAAATTCACAAAACACACAAAATAAATTTTTTTCTCACACATTTAAATTTGAAACTATGTAATAAAACATCAAATGTACATATGTATAAAATTAGTTTAAAGTACATATTATACAGTATAAATATTTTAAAAGAAAGTTTAAAGTCTCCCGTATTAAAAGAATACATTTAATTACATTCACATACATTTCTACGCATCTCTTCTTCACAACACCATCCTTTCTGAACAAATGTCTAGCAATGCCACGTGTTAAACAAAATATATTGACGGGTTACAACAGGTGCGGTTGCTCTATTGTCCACATAAATTAATGAAAACAATACAAGTGACTTTTCACCTAATGAACCTGAAAACATTAATAAGGGGTGCAGTCAGATGATCATCAAAGAGGATACGTTACAGGGGACACACGCAGAGACAACACAACGCGAAACTTGTAAGCTCCAACCTGTTTGCTACAGGACTGCACATGAGAGTGAGTGTTTGAATTGTCGATTTTTATGAGATAACTTTGAATTATAGCGTGTTGTAGTCTGGCCAGACACAGATTTTACTTCGAAATAATGAGTGCACCAAAATGTACTGTTTTAGTTTGAAATATCAAGAGTTTTTCTAGGGTCTGAGCATATACTTCGAATTATCGAGAGTCGACTGTATATATATAGAGCCCAATTTATTCGTAATATCGGGGTCAGAAAAAGTTCCAATATTTTTTTGGCACTTATCTTTTGGAAATTCTACACAGAACTATTCACCTGTACAAAAAATATTCATAATTAAAAACCACACACTTTTAATTTCGCAGCTAAAAATACTAATAGAGAATCATTACAGACCAGATAATTAAGAAGTTTTAAAATACTGTATAATAGATGTTTGAGAATCTTTTTTATTTCTGCCTCGAAATAGTTCTTTTTAGACTCTATGCAGAGAAGAAAATACTGCGTTATTTGCATGAGGTATGTTTTCTCAGTTTGCAAACAATGTAAAGCATTAGAAAATGCAAGAGTTTTAACAGGAGTTTCATTATGAATTTCTGAGTTAGAATCGCTATTCGTTGGTCTGTGACAAATCAATAATTTCCTCGACTTCAGTTGCACAGAGAGACAGTTCGTCATCAAATATCACATAACCGTTAAAATCTATTCCAGGATAGACTTCATCGGGGCGAAATCTTCATCACTTTCTACTAAATCATCCCACTACACATTCTACCTAAAATTCCTGATTTCTGAACACATTTTTGGATTGTACTTTTAGAAACTTGGTCCCACTCACAAAATATAGAACATCCAAAACATTGACCTTACGTTGTCTCCGAATTTTTGTCCAACGATGCTCTAATCTATCTCATAAGCAACTTTTGGTAATTGACTTTCATAGAACAAATTATACCAAGATCTAGTGGCTGAAAAACATTTGTGCAATTTGCAGGAAAAAACCAATACTTTAACGCTTGTTAAATTGCAATTTGGAGGATGAGAGGGACATTTATCAATAAACAAAAGGATCTTTCTCTTTTGTTTCTTCATGGACTTATCCAAAGATTTCAAAAAGGTGGTAAGTAGGGAGGACATCATCTAGGAATTTTGGTTTGTAGCATTATCTCTCGGTAAAATCGACGTTTTTAAAACACTTCGATTACTGATCTTCCTATCACAAAAGGCTTCAACTTGTCAGTTAAATTGCCATTTACCTCAAGAAAAACTATAACTCTCATTTTGCCTTTTTTACTACTAAAAAATTTTTCTTCACTGTTACAAAGCGCTTTGTCAGGCTGTAAATCATAAAATAATCCTGTTTCATCTGCATTGTAAATATTGGCGGAAGAACACCCCTCAATCAGGGTAAACAATCTATCTTTCCAATCATTTACTACGTTTTCATCTACACCCACTCTTTCTTCTCAAACTTTATTTTGGGTTACATCGTATCTTTTCTCCAAACGATCGATCCAGAAAAGGAAGGAAGACATTGGAAGCAGAGAAGTCTTTCACATCATGATTTTCAGCAATTTGAAAGAGCTTTTTCTTTAATTAAAACTCAGTTAATGGCTATTTTTTTGGCAAGAACAATGTTGATCCATTCCAATAAGTCAGATTCAAGAACAGAAACAGGGGTAGCTTTTTATGGCTTTCTTATTTCGGAAGATTTTTTTCCCACATTCTGCAATTGACTTTTCAATTTCTATTCGCTGTTTGATAATTGTAACTAACGTCTACGTTTTAAAACGTCTTGCTAAAACATTTTGTGGTCCAATGTTATAATCGAATTTGAATAAAATGTTAAGTTTTTCATTCAGATAATTTTGACAATATGCCATGCTTCACAAATTTTTTTTTAAAAATTCGGTAAAACCATACAACAATAAAAAAAAACTTTACTTCTTTCAAGAAAGAGAATAAATGGCAAAGACTCTTAAAATACCCCCGATGCTTTGGAGCGGAGGGGGATATCAGAAATAATTTTTCTGTCCTATTCAAAATTGACGCGACAGATAACACTCGTGATGCACTTGGGGCGATGGAGTCATTAGTCTAATAATTGGGCTGAACCCTTTCCGGTCAAAATTTGATGCTAACGAGAAACATTTTTTTAATTACCGGATAAAAGGGACATTTCATTCGAAAAGAATCCAACATTTTCTAAACTAAACTAATATTAAAGAAATTTCGGCTGTTGAAATATTTCGTTAATTTAGGGTTATTTATTCATTAAATAGGGGGGTTTGCCTTCATTTTAATGATGAGGGGGAGAAAAAAAATTCGTTAATTTGGGGTTCGACTGTATGTATATATATATATTTACTAATTGTATGCGGTACTGCTATACTTCTTTCTATCGCGCGGGAAAAATGGTTTGATGCTATACTCACGTAGTAAGTTTATCATGTTAGGGTTTTTTTTTGCAGCGATTTTAACATATACTAGTAATTAATAGTAGGCTATAATTTTATCATTTTATTTGAATAGATTGCGTTTTTATTTGTAATAGTTAAATTTCTCTTGATATTCCTTACTTTCCTTTTAGGCCCAGAGTATTGGCAAATACAAGTGAAGGTTGGCTGGCCGCAAAACTTTGTTTAAATCGGCAATCTTGGTTCCTAAGGTCAGGAGTTTGCTACTGTGGCTAATATACTTTTTACTATCTTGACTAGTTATCTTAGGTTTTATAACTATTTTGGATATATATTTTTCTACATTATATATATATTGGATTGTTGCTCTTTGTTTTCGGATTCAGAATTAGTTTCGTTTTTCTGTTATGTCGGATATTTTATTTGAGCACACACACATCATTCCTTTGTATGTGCGTGTGCGTGAGTGTGTGTGTGTGGCCGAGCCTTGATTTACCAAATTCTTATTTAACTAATTTTTTCATTTTCGCAATGAAATGAAGATTAAAATGAAGGCAAAAACGCCTATTTAATGAATAATTAACCTCGAATTAACTAACTACATTAGAAAAAAAATTTCCATTAGTTTGGATTAGTCATTTGAATATTTTCAAACGACAGTTTTGTTCGGATAAAAAAAGAGTTTTCTTGAAAGTAGCAAATTTCGATGCGAAAACGTGTACATTATTATTGAACTTTACAGGTACAGATGAGTCATGAGAGAAACCCATCGCGTGAGTTTGGAACAGGACTAGAAATTTCTTTCTGATTTCTTCCCACTTCACAACGCAGAGAATATTTTAAGAATTTTGACCATTTGCCCTCTTTCATGAGAGAGTGAGATTTTTTATATCTAAGGTTTTACGAAAAACTTGTCGGAACCAATAAATAATGATTATGATGTAGAAACTGAAACTCCCATAGAATTCTGTAACATTTTCCCATACTTAACTTTGTTCGTTACCAGAAAATACATCTCTCATGTAGCAGGGTATAAATGACGGAGTATTTTCTCTACATATAATCAAAAGGACTCTTAAGGTATCCGATTAGATGCAACAACTTTTTTTTTTAAAAAAATGGAGATTTTTTTCGTTGTTTTTAGATTTTTTTAAGAATATTTTTAAAAAATATGCTAAAATTAAGCATAGGAAAAGAAATTATTATTACTAAAATGCGAAAAAATGGGTAAAAATTTACAAAAATTAACATAAACGCGGCCCATTCTATACCAAAAGTTTATGAACAGTTTTTCAATCCTGATGTGTTGCTATGCTATTCATTTTTGAAATGACTTTCAGGATAGGAGACATTTAATTTTTACCAAAACTAGAACACTTCATATTAGATATTATATGAAATTGCTAAAAAACAGTGATTATATCCACATAAAAAACTGTAAATTTTGTAATAAAACAGTGATTGTGATAAATCTGAAGGTTAAAACACTTCTACTATTATACAGAACATACACAAAAAATTTCAGTTAATTATTTTCGAATCTTATTGAGCAATCGCTGACCCCGTTTGAGCATTTAAAAAAACACATTTGGAGTAAATCTCATTTTAAAGTATGACATCATGCTTAAAGTAATGGCATCTGCTTTTACTGAAACACTTGTAGTTTTTGTTCTAGTGAACAAAAACTACACTTTTTTTTTCATAAAGCTAATAAAATGGCCTATAAAATAAAATCATAAAATAAATTTGTCAATTTTTGGCCAAATTTACAATTTCCGGGTAGTCACATACCTTAAGTCAGGAATCAAAAACATTGTCAAACATCCATTAGTCAGTATTTTAAAATTTAAAATCAACTGGAGCGTAATTAATTCAACATTAATTTTTTTGAACTGCTGAATAAAAAGTGTGTAGTTTCTAACTATGAATATTTTTTGTGCATTTGCTTATTATAGAACTTCCTAACGGTTAGTGCAAAAAAGAACATTTTTATATGGACACCGATATTAAGAATAACTTCAAACTAACGAACAAAATGTTCAGTCCCGAAGAATTCGTTAAATCTAGTTCTTTACCGGGACATATATATTACTGAAAACTTCCATAGATCAGAACCTCACAAGACGGAAAGCATCACTTATAATTCGAACAATTTTAAAAATTAAATAAGAAAACTATCATATTTTAACTAATTTTGTTCTAACTAATACAAAACATATCAGGAACGTTTTAAGCTGGATCATCACTTTTTTCAATTACTTACAATTTTCTTTTTCCTAGAAAATTTTTAGTTAAGTACTTTTTTTGTATTATTTTGTTTAATTCCGAAGACTTAAAGCCCCAATGAGTCTGGATCAATGAGGTGCTACTGTATATATAATTTTCTTTGCGGCTAAAAGTATTCCTTAAAAAATTATGACTTGTGAAAAACCTTTTTTTTAAAGAAAAATTGAATTCATCTCTGTTAAAAGTAGGCATAATTAGTTAATATTGTTGTTGTTGCAAAATGTGCAGTAAGTAAAATGTAAATTAAATGTAAAATAAACATGGCTCTTCATTATTCTTAGGAACGAGAATTCAAAGGTGCTATTTCAAAAGAAATCTGATACAATTTAAAGGAAATTAATCTTCGCAACATTTTGAGAATTAAATTTGAAATGAAAAGAAAATTTTAGATTCAGTCAAACTTTTATTCTAAAACTTTAAGGGGTTTGAAAAACTAATTTCTCCTGCTAGCTTCGAATATCTTTTACTCTCGGATCTTGAGGTGTTGGTGTGTGGGGGGGGGGAATAATCTTGTGTACAATTTTTTTCCTAGATATTTAAAATCGCTTCACAAAAAAAAAAGTTTAATTTTTATATTTTTTGATATATAAGTTCCCACATTTCTTTTTACCATCATCTCGTTTCATGTTTTTCATTCATCAGTTTTAAGTTTACTAGACTGGTGAGGGAACGCCCTCCCACCCAAATTTGCTTTTCTTCTTAAATATAGAAAGATTTTAATCCTCGCCATTTTTATTATTTTAATGTATTTTTAAACAAACTTATATATACATTTTTCAAACAAGCTTTTTCAAAGCAGCTAAGCCAAAATTGGATTTTGCGCCATAAAACCCTACTGCCACTCACTCTAAATTTCTTAAAAAATTATGGCAATATTTTATCTAATATTTCAATGTTTTTCCTTCATTACCCTTCCAAAAAATTAATTTTTAAACGTCACCAAAAATCCTCATTTAAACAGTGTCCAGAAATATTTAGGGATAAAAAAGATCTTTTAAATGAAAATTTTTGTTTTGACATATTTTGTCAGATCTGATTTATGAATATTTTTAATCTCCTTTTAGCATTACTCTTCATTAAAAAAACATGTAAATGTATAAAAGGACTGAACTTAATCAAAAAGGAAAATTCATTAAGTTAAGTAATTTAATTCTTACTACTGGAAATATTTTTTAAAACTTTTAGTTTAATGGAAAAGAACTGTACTTCTTGTAGTAATTTCAACAAGAAATTTTTAAATACAGAAATTTTGCAATCAGATATACGAGGAGTGACACAAATAAAACAAGACTGGTCCAATATAAATCATTCTACTAACAGAATCAGTTCTCCATGACATTATCCCCTTCAGCACTCACACACATCTGCATTTGATGCTGCCAATGCTGGTAATAATTCTCGAACGAGGTTTTTCGTAGGCCCTTCAGTAGACTCCCCATTTTTGCCTGAATCTCGTCCACTGAGGTAAAATGGGATCCCTTTAAACAATATTTAACTACAGGTAATAAAAAAAGTTTCATGGAGCCAAATTTGGTAAATGAGGAGGATTCCCCACCACAGTAATTTTTTTGCTGGTCAGAAACTGCTTCGACACATAGGGCTGTGGGAGCGAATTTATTGTCCTGGCACAAAAACCATCCATCACTCCACAACAGTGACCTTTTTTACACTATTTTTTCACGAAGTCTTTTTAGTACTTCAATGTAGTACTGTTTATTAACAGTCTAACCACTGGGAACCCACTCAATCATTACAATTCCATTAATTTCGAAGAACACAATTAACATTGACTTGAATTTTTATTTTGACATGCGTACTTTAAAGTTTTGAGGTACCTGAAGACTTCCACTGCATTGACTGGCGCTTACTTTCTAGATAAGCGTTACAAAACCGTGTCTTGTCATACGTTACAACAGATTCCAATAAATTTGGCTCGTTTGCAATGCGTTCTTACATATTTGCACATACGTCTTTACGACACTGTTATGGGTCATTGAACGGATCTTTTGGAATACCCTTCACACAATTTTTTTTCTTATATATAATTCGTCAGTTAAAATGCATCGAAAACTTCCTTATCCAAGTTAATCAATTCCACAACTGCACAAACACTTAATCTTCCGTCACCCTGGATCACGAACTTTGGCAGTGTTTTGATCTGTAATCTTTGATCTCGGGTGACCAGTACGTTCATCCTATTCCACACTGTCTATCCCCCTGAAAACCGTTTATGCCATTCAAACACACGTGCACCAGACAAAGTTTCATCCCCATATGCCTCGATTAACATTTGAAATGTTTCCGTAGCTGATTCCTTAAGTATTCAAGAAACTCGATGTTTATTCGTTGTTTAATTTTTACATTAGACATTTTCCCGGCAGAATGCAGATGCACATATTCTCTCAATGATGCAGTACTTCCAAATGGCGTGATCGGGTACATCGAAACTGGCCTCATGGATAGAGGAAATGTGTGACGTTACTCAAACAGCTGTTGTCAACTTCACTCTTTTTTCAAGATTTACACTTACTCTCGTTTTTATCTGACATATCTCGTAGACTCATAACACGTGTTATATGTATATATATATATAATGTCGTGTTTCCGAGTAAAATCAAGGCATTTGGGAAAAACGTTCTTTATTCAACGAAGACATTTTGAGATCTGCTTGCTAAGAGAGAAAAACGGACACCAAGTTTTAGAATCTATAACCACTTAGGCAGATGTTTTTCAAGTACACTTCTTATTGAACAGGTATATTTGAAAGTTAAGCATGACATACGAGGTAATAAAAATTAATGGTCGGAGAGAAAAGTTCTGTTTAGGGCCATGTCTTCCTCATTCTCGAACTGGATAATAAATTTAATACTTGAAGATGTAACGGAAAATAAAAGTTAAAAGTGGCTAGGGATTTAATTTTAGATCTAATTTAATTATCCTTACATATATATATATAAGTGTGGACATCAAGGGAGTTCGGTATCACTACGAAGCGAACCTACGACTGGACAACTCCAATCACGAATTCGAGGGTACAAATCGATTACCACGGCCACAGCTCGACGAATACAACGGCAACCTTACGTCAACAACTGCGACCTTTCGAAATCATTGAGTTATATTAACGTCGTACTATAAAGCAACACGAAGGCTATTGGTGATTGACCTCGGAATTTTGAATCTCGGTCAATTGACAAGGACGACACCTGAGCTGGCACCCCTTCTCCAAACTATCCCACCTCGCCCAATGGCGTAGCTAGGTATACAAAGGCTCTGGTGCGGGAGAAAAACCCCGAGGGCCCTATCTTAGTTTATCAAGTTTAAAGTTTATCAACACGAAGGCTATTGGTGATTGACCTCGGAATTTTGAATCATTGTAGTGGGACGACACCTGTCCGAGCTGGCATTACCAAACGTTCACACCACTCCAATAGGAGGACTACGATAGATGTAACGTGCATCAGCCTCGTCTACACGGTGAGTCTTCAGTGGCACCAGGACTTGAACCCGCCATTTGCAGGCCACGAGTTCGTGATCCTAACCTCTAGGTTACTACGGCCACATTCAATTGGGGTGATTTGACAGTATTATTCTAAGTAAAACTCAGCCCCTAGTGATATCCTTTGAGTATCTCTGGGAAAGAAATTCTCGAATCTGAATAAAATTTGAGGGAGCGAATATTTTTAGTAAAAAAACACAGGGCCTATTCGTGACGAAGCTCTTAATTTTAAAACAGCGATGAAACGACAAAAATCACACCTGAACTGGCACTCCCACTTCCACACCACGCTAATGTCAGGATTTTGAGCCACGACGAATTTTACTTACACTACATGACAGATTTTCAGTTTCATCAGTACTCGAGCCCGCGACTCGGTAACACGAACCACGACTTCGTGACCATGACACTAGGCTACTGGGTTCATCAAATGAAATTTGAAGCAAAAGCTAGGAAATGACTTAAATAGACTGTTTTTGCAAAAAATCATATTTCACTATGTGGGTTAAAAAAAAAACTTAATGAAGTTTATAAATAGAATTGATAAACAAAATCCATAACATCATAGTCTCCCTGAAAAATTTGAGGGAAATCAGATTTATGTAATTGCGATAAGTATTTAAAGTACAGTTAAGCCTGTTTTTGTACGGTAGATAGGGACCACATAAAAAAACAAACAAAAAAATATTCGTGAATTTTTACATATAACAAACCACTTCGTCGAATATTATAGAATTTTTTTTTGTGCGGTGGAGAGAGGCTGCATAAAAAAATCACGTTTAGAAAATACGCCAATTATTTACGAAATTTATGAAAGAGTACTTCCATAACAAAATAAATAATTAAATTACACATGAAAACATTTTTAAAACATTTAGTTTCTTATAGTATTCACATTAAGAAGTTTTCAAAATGCACTTGAATATTCACTTCACTGCTACTCATCGTAATCCAAAGCGCTCATCATCCCGTGATGAATAAGTTCAAAATCGCTTTCGTCACTAGAAGATGCAATTTAAATTGATTTATTTTTTTGGCACCATAAAGTAAGAGATAGGTTTTTTTGACGAAGGTCGGTTTGTCAGTTGCTTGCAAATGTCACGATAACTAGATATGCACGATCGAAGCTCTTTTTGTGAAATTTTCACACTCCTTTCGGAATTGATATCTATTTTTAAAAAATGCCTTTCCAACTTTTTGGAAAGCTGCATGCATTTTATCCGCTCTCAAAGAATCCGGTTCTTCTTGTGCGTCTTAATAATCTATCAAATTATTGATAATGTCACTGTCATTGAAAGTTTCTTCTTCAGTCAAGCGTGAGCTGTTGTCGAGTTGAGAGAAAGCAACTGAGCATGCATTGTCGGGAGATTGTTTATAACAAAGCTTCTTGAAGAGTATATATGAATATTGCAGTGGCATAGCGTACACCCTCGCGGGGGAGGGGGGGCTAGGTCTCAAGGGGCCTCAAAGCCTGACTAGCTCCAAGTTCGTATCTACCCAATTTATAATGTATTAAAGTTAAAACCTGACTCTTTTCAAGGAGGCTCTAACACTCTCCGCGACACTGGTACATTGATATAAAACATTACAGTGACGCCAAAGCCATTGAAATTCATGTACCGCATAAAAAAAGAATGCACAGAAAATAAATCGCACAAATATAAAATCGCGTGAAAAAGGACCGCACAAAACCAGGTTCTATGTATACAACTTTTTTACAAATATATTTTGAAATTACAATTGGGGATCGATTAGCCCAAATAATGATATATGGTTCTTAAACACCAACCGAGTATATTCGTGCCTTTTCAGAGTTAAACAGAAAGGATTGGAAATCCTCTTTTAACACAATCTGAAGAAAATAGAATAGAGGAATTCCATTCCATTCTAGTCAGCAGCGTTGCTACAGCAACCGATTTCCACAAGAGACCACTTTATCCCACCCTTCCCTTGTGTGGTCCATCCGATTTTAGTATTTTTCAAGAAAACCTAGATCCCTTCTTGTTTTCTTTTTCTCAATGCAGATCTGGGACGGATTCTTTTCAAAAAAAGGAAATGTTTAAAGGGGATTTTGTTTGAATTGAATTCAAATTGTTGAATAAGTTTGTTTTGATAAAATAAATAAAACTGAAAATAACTGCTACAGTAATAAACATCTCATGGTACAAAAAAGTACTTGAGACAGTAAACAATTCTAGAATGGAAAGGTTAAGTCTCTTTCAGTGGTTATTCCTTGGACTTGATAAATAACATCCATTTATAGGAATTATCTACTTTTATTTATATCATTATGAAAAAATTAAATTGAGAAATTTTACACTTTTTATAATTTTAATATTCTAAATCAGCGGTTCTTAAACTTTCAATAAGGCTTAACTACACAAAACCCTCCGGCCGTGGAGGTACACACGCATTTGCGACCTTGCGAAAGGGCTACATGGGGTTCTTCATTGGTACCAGGTTCGTACTCATGACACGCCGCCCACGTCCATGAGGGTGCCTACTAGAACCGCAAAGACTTTGCCCAGATTCACTGTCCAGAATTCATATCCATCAAGTATTGAGTTGACACCCACTTATACTATATAATCAGTAATTTCATGGGTAACAGAACAGTGAGTAAAGGATTTATCTACTTATTTCCTCCATCTCCAAGAATCAAAACTCTAAAATGTATTCAGAACGCCTTTTACTCATTCGTTAAATTTACCCATTGGGCTTATTCTAAAAGATTCTTTAATTATTTCTGAACATTCACTCAAAAAAAAGAACTTAAATTTTAGGACTTATTTTTTTTTATTATAATTAAAATGTATTTGCACAGAATGTATACAAATTAGGAACTTGTACTTTCGTATGGAATAAATTAGATTTCCATAATCAAATCAGTACGTTTAATGTGATGTTTTGTGGCAGCACCGGCTTAGGGATTATGGTCACGAACTCGTGGGCGGCGTGTCTCGGGCTCGAGTCTTAGCTCCACAGAAGATTTATCATGCTGAGGGGAATGATGCACGTTAAACCTATCGAACTCAAAGTCCTGACATTTTAAAGTGGTGTAGTATTTTGGAGAGGGTATGCTAGCTCAGATGCCGTCCTCGTAACTTGACCGAGGGTCGAAAGTACGAGTTCCGTCATTAATAGTTCTCGTGTTGCTTTATTATGCAATGAGGTGACTTAAGGTATCCAACTACTTACGCAACAATTTTTTTTTAAAAAAAATGAAAATATGGGGTTTTTTTTTTTTTTATTTTTAGACTTGTTTAGTACATTTTTCAAAAAATTGCTAAAAGTAAGAAGAGAAAAAGAAATTATTATTACTAAAATGTGGGGAAAATTTACAAAAAATAGCATAAACACGGCCCATTCTGTACCAAAACTTTATGAACAATCTTTCAAATTTTTCAATTCTAAAGTGTCGCTACGTTATTCATTTTTAAAATGACCTTCAGAATCAGAGATATTTTAATTTTTACAAAAACTAGAGCACTTTATCTTAGTTATTATATGAAATTGCTTAATATACCCAGTGATTATATTTACATAAGGGAATGTAAATTTTGTAGTAAAAAAGAGTAATTGATAAATATGAATTTTAAAACACCTTTACTATTATACAGAACATACACAAAAAATGTCAGTGAATTATTTTCAAAACTTTTTGGGCAATTGCTGTCCTCGTTTACGCATTTTGAAAAAACTTATCTCGAGTAAAACGCATTTTTAAGTACGACATTTTGCTTTAAGTAATTGCATCTGCGTTTAGTCAAATACTTGTAGGTTTTTTTCTAGTGAACAGAAAATAATAAACTAGGTAATTTTTTTAAGCTAATAGGATGGCCTATAAAATAAAATCATGAAAACATTTGTCAGATTTTGGCAAAATTCACAATTTTAGGGTAGTAGGATACCTTAAGACGCCTGGCTTGCTCAAGGTGGGGAGCTGTGAAAGAGAGACGCTAACGGCTACTTTCAAATTAAATACCAGTTATTCGTTATTCTTCGGAGATCTTCACGGCTACAGGGTAAGGTGTTGCACATTTTCTTGCTATCTTCTAGAACTGTGTATTACGTATCATAACTAGGACTGAAAGATCTAGATCTACTATTCTTGCAATGTAGCTTCATGGTATTTTTAAGAAAAGTGATCGTGTTATACCAGAGAGACCTTTAGTTATCCTTTTAGAGAGACCATAATCATAACGAATTTTCTAGAAATCTTAAGACTCAATTTGGCTTTTCTCAGGTAACTCGGGGAAAACGAGTGCTTCAGAATTGAGCCAGTGCTATCTAATTTTACTTTCTCCTATTTTTCCTTTAAAATTTTTTGAATTTATGAGCAAAAATCTTGAAATTATTCATAGGGTTCTTAAAAATGAAATGAGTAATTCCCGTGCGCGATAGAGACTATTGGAGTTCTCTTTTTCAAAATGATTGGATAGCATCTACACTGACGTTTCTATGTTAAATAGAGCACATGGGGCTGGAACAGATATTCATAGAGAACATTTTTAGTTTCTACTACTAAAAATTTTACTATAGTGCAGTTGATGGCAAAGTCGAAACTATTGCAATGGCTATTGAACTACTTTCAATTTGCTGTCACTTTTGTAAAGGCAGCTCTCCATTTTGAAAGAATAGCTCTCAAGAAATAATAGATTGTATCTCAAGAAATCATAGATTTGCTCAAGTAACTTGCACATGCTTTACAATGAAATCTTGCCCATTGAGGAATTTTGGGCAATGAAAAAGATGACGCAGTGGCTAAGAAGGAAACTTTGATAGAGCAACGCATTAAACGACATATTTTTTTTCATATAGCCAAATAGTCTTTTAATCTGACTCTTGACATAATATTTAAACAATATTTGATCCACAGATAAGAAATGGATCATTCTGGGTAAGGAGAGAGTCTTTTCTCTGGTTTACCAAGAAAACAGAGATGGCTCTCTTTTGAGGTCTGACTGAATATGGCTGTTTGCATAACTTCTACAGAAATGGAGGGGTGGACTCCCTAAGCTATGTTTTGTATGGCTTTGACCGACCTATATGATATGGAAAAATTTAAACAACCGGCTCAATTAATGTGACGTCACAGTCACATGATAATGATAACCTCGTGGGTTAAGCCAATCAATTAAAAATCTATGTGACGTCAAAGCCACACGATAAAAGCAATGATGCGTTTCCCGCTAATCAGTTCCTAATCTCCGTTGTTGCCAACTCTTTTGCTCTTTTCGAATACCTTTTCTTAAAAAGTACGAATTGTTCTACAATAATAACGCACATAGGTAGACAAAATGCATTTTGTTTAAAAACTCAAGCCCAAAATATTTTAATTTTAATTTTAAAATCTCTTAAAGAAATTGTCTTATAACACATACACATTTGAATAACTTTACCCAATTATGAAATTTGAAAGTTTACCTAAGTTTACGAATAGAACAAGTACAATTAGTTTGATGCCTGTTTTGAATTCAATGGGAAACACGTGTTTGCCTTTATCATGTAACCAATCATGACTTGAGCCCATTGTGCTGTACTTTCTACTTGTGAGGATTTATTGTGTAGAAATCTTCCTACCCATATTTGGATTTGATTAAAAAAGAAAATCAGATATACTGATTGTTTTTTTAACGTAGCACTACGAAACAATATGAATGAGCTGTTGATGATGGACCTCGTAATTTTGAAAAAACCGTCAAGTGATGAGGACGACACCTAGGGTAACATGAAACCTTACGAAATAATCGAATCCGACTGAACATAGACAGAAATATCAGAACAAAGTAATTATAGAAATCCCATCTATTTTTTGTATTGAAACTATAAAACTTTGATACCAGTTTGGGTATTCCAGTTAATTATAAATACTGTAAGCACATAAAGACAACTTTTTAATACTGTAATAAAGGATAGTTATTAAATAAATATAAGTCGAATCGTTATTGTAAATCGCAATAATATCATTATATGAGTACCCAAATACGATTGCTTATTTTGTGAGAGGAATTACTTTCCGTCAGACTTGAAATTAAACACGTAAAGGGAATCTCTCGACACTGTTATTGACTCAAATCTTCCGAAAACACAAATGAAAAGAGCGCTTTACCATTTTGATCTGCAGCGTTGCCATAACAACCACCTCCCAAAAGGAATAACTTTATTTAACTTTCCTAGTGCATGCAGAAAAACCGGATTGTGACATATTAGAGAATAAATTCTAGAAGCTCTTTGTTTTTCTAACACTTTCTGTTCTGTCAATTACAGAACGGTGACATTTTACTTTCTAAAGAGTGTTAATTTATTCAGTTTCTTACAAGTACATTCCATCTCGAATTCTTTTATCAATATATATGCATTAAAGAGAAAAACGACTTACACTCACTCATCATGATATCTCTTGAACTATTAAAGCTACAGACTCCAAATTTGGTAGGCATGTTCCTGTCATAAGAGTAGATATCTGCTAAGAACGAATTTTATGAAGATGAACCTCCAAGGGGCGTTGCGGAACATTAAGGGGCGTTATAGATAAATATTTCCATTTCGGAACTATTAGACCTACAGACTTAAAATGTGGTAAGTATGTTTTCATCATCGAACAGAAATGCACTACATAAGATGTTTTGCGAAAATCTAACCCCAAGGGGCGTTGTATGGGCTTAAGAGGCGTTAAAGTTAAATATTTTTGTTTTTTGAACTATTAGCCGTACAGACTTAAAATTTAATGGGTCGATTCCTTTCATGGTGTAGAGGATCGCTACAAAAGGAGAGAGTTCTGTGAAACTCGACTCCCATGGGTCGTTCCAGGGGCTTAGTGGTGTTATAAATAAATATTTCCGTTTTTCAGTTATTTGACATACTAACATGAAAATTGGTAGGCATGTTTCTTTCATTGAGTAGAGGTCCTCTAAGAAAGTTGCGAAAATCAACCTTCAAGGGGGTTTGCGAGAGGTTAAGAGGAGCAATAGAAAAAAAATCCTGCTTTTGAATTGTTAGACTTACATATCTGAAATTTGTTACATCAGCGTTTCTCAAACTGTAGGGTGCGACCCTAGGTGGGGGGCGTGAGAACCCAACGAAGGGGCGCGAGCATATTGAAAAGTCGAAAATAAAACTTTATTGAAAAATACTATTACAAAAAATACATTAAAAACAATACATTCTGACATAATAAAAAATTAAATACACATTTATATAAATGTAATATCTTTATAAATGTATCAGTACTGCACAATGCATTTGATAATTACTTTAATAATACCAAGTTAAGAACAAGTTTAGTAATCACCAGCAGCTCCATGGGGTTGTCATATATAAAATCAGATAAAAAATGTAATACTTATCTTGATAATTTATACGGTTTATAGTTAAATTAATGTTATAGATTTACGTCAAAGTACATTATTATTGAATTCAATACATTGTTATTGTTTGAAAGGGGGTGGCGAAGAAAATTATGACTGTAAATTGTGTCGCAAGTATTGAAAGTTTAAGAAGCACTGTGTCACATGTTTCTTTAGTTGAATAGAGATCCACTGAGAATGGATTATACAGAAATCGATTCCTGTGGGTTAAGCGGGGAGTTAGTGGGGTGTATTGATAAAAAAAAAATTCTGTGCTCCAATTACTAGACCTACAATAATGAAATATGGTATACATGTTTCTTTTGTTCAGTTTAAATCCGCTGAGAAAGAGAATTTTGGAAATCGCCTCTAAAAGGGTTTATTGATTAAAAAAATAACTAGACTTAGAATTTAAATTTGGCAATCATGTTTATTTTACAGAGTAGAGATCCACTATATAAAAATGGATTTTGTGTAAATCCATTACGAGTGCGTATAAGATAAGTCTAATTCAATTTTAGAAATTATTGTTTAAGACGTGAAAGTAATAAGGATGTTTTTCAATATAATCGCACGGTTCATGCTAAGATATCGATAATTTATATTAATGTGAACGAAATGAAGGCCTTTAATGAAAAAGAAAAAAAAAGGCTAAAAGAACTTATCGGTGCAGAAAATCCTCTGCTCGAAAGAACTTTGGGAAAAAAACAGCAGGCGTAGCAATCAACAATTAGTAGTAATGTAAAGAACATTGACTATAAAAAAGAGAATGAACATCATCAAATGTCTGAAAACACCGTAAAAAAACGAAGAAAATATTCTTGACCTCTGTATTTAATGCTACACACAGGAATGTACAAAAAAATGGATTATTTCGAATAAAGCACCATTTCATCGTTCAAACTGGCAAAAAAAAAAAAAAGATACAACATATTTCGCGTGGACAGCGTCGCTAAGACGTAGATGTTTGCAAAAGGCAAGTTAGAGCCGTCAGGTATTAGGTATGGATTGGAATGTTCTCTCAAAGCTTGGCAAATCCCTTTTTTGTAGAATCAAAGGCTAAAATTGATGCTACATACTATGAGAAAAAATTTTGAAGCACTATATCAAAGAAAATAAACGTCTTTACCTTCGAGGAAAGTTTTTTTTCACCAAGATTCTATACCAAGTCATACTGCAAATTCAACTAAAAAATGGTCTACAGAAATAAAAATAATTTTTCTTCCTTATGAGAAATAGCTGCCAACAATCCCGACTGTGGTCCTGTGAATATCCTTTAAAAAACAACTAAATATATGTAAAATAAGAGCACACTTCAAGGACTTCAAAAAGCAATCAAAGAGGAATTTAGAAAAATTGCCCCCAAAATGCTCGAAAGCTCTTTTGGCTTGTGTGCGTGTGGCCTAAACTTTCTCGTAAAATGTACTGTGCTTAAGGAAGCCGCATTGAAAACTTCATGTAAATAACTTTATATTTATGGTCACATTATTTTATAATCAACCACGGTGCTGTGCAGCCAAATATATAACTTTAAATTGTTTAATTTTTAGTTTCTGTGCTTGTCTTTACACTCACGAAGTCGGTAACCTACAATTTTATTTAAAAAAATCTTTGTACGCACTTCTTTCTTTAAAAAAAATAGACGCCTTTCTAACATCACTTCTCTATACTTTTTTTCTGGCAATAAATCGTGCCAGAAGCTTTGAAAAGCATTGCGTCCTTTTATATGGAATCATTTTTCATCCGAAAACACGGTTTTCGTATAGGCTTACTCCTGTATCCATTTGAGAAAAGTCCTTCCATGCGCGATTTGATGTTCTGTCAAATATAGATTTTTATTCCTTTTTGTCAGCTTTAAAATGTCGGATTTATTCACATCACGTGAGAGTAAATTCAGAAATTACTGTCACGTATGAATTTCATAGAAATATATTTTTAAATAATTCATTCTTCTCAATATTGTATATCTTTCGGATTAAATATATGAAAAATAGAATTTCGAATTCTAAAGAATCAAAAGATGTGAAAAACTTAACAATTTCGAAATAATGTATTTCAAGTACTCTTTTCATATAAAAATCTTTAACTAATTGCTTTATATTTCGGTTCTGAATGTGATGTTTATATAAGAGCTGAATGTGCTAAAATTGCTAATTTTTATTAACCCCTTCCCTGTTTTTCCCGAACTGAGCTCGGGAAGACGAAACGTACCATCCTGGGTCATCCCAAGTTTAGCTCGGGCACTGTGAAAATTTACACTGCCCAATCGGTCTTTCCCGAATTGTTCCAAGTGCATTTTTTATGGTTTTGAATAAATCAAAAGTAACATTCGGTGGATGTTTCTGCAAAAAGAGTATGTCCTTTTGCTGTGCATCCCTCCTTCTCGCTTATCTGAAAGACACTTTGTTGACTTTATTCCTCCAACAAAGAAAAAAGCTAATCCAGCTAGACAGTGTATTATTTGCAGCTCAAAGAGAGACAGTAAAGGTAAGAAGAAAATAAGTTTCTACTGTCCACAGATTCCGATGTCGGGTTATGTGCAGTACTGTGTTTTCGAATTATCGTATACGATCAAATTTTAATTAATAATTGCATAATTAGTTATGTAAATATAAAAGAGTAAATAAAATTTGTATTTCAAGATAAAAGCTATGTATTCTAAGCTTTATATTTAAAGTTAGTGTTAATTGACTCTAATGTTTAATGATTTCTGCTGTACAGAAAGCCAACATTACAGGTAAATTACTCATCTATTTAAATAGATTTTATTACATTGATTTGCGAATAGTGCTATTATGTTTAAAAAGATGTGTATGTTTGAAAATATGCATAGAAAAACTTGACATTTTCGATCCATAATCCAGAAGTAAAATGAACCTGGAAGGGGTTAATGTTCCACACAGGCCGACTGAACGGGCAAATAACTGGTGATGATCAAATCTTCCCACCGTAGCACGAGGTTGCCTACTTAGACATCGTTCGACACCCCGCGCTTTCACGGGATTGGGTTCTCGTGTTGATGTCATGCCCGGCCACGGTGGGGCTCTCGACAGGGAACAAAGTAAGTACATACGTTGGTTTCATATTCTTCGGATCACGTATGTTCTGTACTCGCTGCATTGAATAAACCCACGCTCCACGGGCTAGCAATCATTCATAGGTTTTTTTAAGCATTCAACTTGATATTTTGTGCTATTTGTAATAAAGATAGTAATCTGTCATATTTTTATAAAGAGAAACAATGTCTAAAACAAGTGTTAAGGAAAGAAAACATACAATTTTAACACAGAATGGCCACACCTATGCCTCTGGGTGAACCTCGACGTCTTAAAAACATCAGAAGTAGCCCGTACCCTGGAAAAGTCTGCCTCCGCTGACTTATAACACCTTGATCTACTTTAAATAATATTTAAAGATATATTCTTCTAAGTATGTGAAGGGGGATGCAGTTCCACACACACAAAAACATTTTATAGTTCCAGGCGGTTCCGTGAGTCAAAAATTTTGAAGACCACTGCTGTATGGTAATCTAGTGCATGAGTTCTGATTATACTTCAACAAATGGCGCAGCCATTTTCGTTCGAGTCCCATTTCTGTGTTTTAATAAAGTTTCCCCTTTCCACTCATTTATACCTTAATCTAATTCTTAAAAAATGAGTTTGTGTGATTTTCCACCAAAAGAAGAAATTGTGATAAAACTTACTACGAAAAGGTCACCCAAGTAAGCCAACGTCAATAGATTTGTTGTAATGATAAAAACATTCCCCCTTTATAAAATGCGTGTTCTTCTCTATATAATTCAAAAGCATTTATTAAAATAAATATCATGGCGGATGCAAGAAATTTCTAGGAAATTTTGCATCTAAGATTCAATATTTATAAAGAAGCATCTGTAGAGGATGTATTCTTCAATGTTAATCATCTTAGCATGCTTTCACAATGTAAGACAGGATTGACAAATAGCAAGATCATAGAGAGCTTAAGTTCACAAAATATTATGTATTTTCTGTCCTATACATAAATAAGTATTGCATATTTAATATGCTAGGAATCTCTCATCAAATATTTAAAAAAATGTTTCATCATTTTTTTAGACAAGGAAGACAGGAAGTATGTTTTCATATAGCGAATTGTTTCTGAAATATTGATTTTTCTAACATTGCAATAAAATCTCCTGGGCCTCGAAAAGGCCACTGAAAACCTGTGCAAGCTTGGGCAGTTACTAGAAAAATAGAGAATATCTACAATAAACTGCGTATTTATTCCCAAAAAACTTTTAAAGCGTAAAGCAACTTCCTAGGCTGAAAAATTTCTTTAGAAAACATGTTTTCTTTTCTATAAAAAGTACTTCAAAAAGAGTGGAGAAAATCCTATCATCCCGACATGTTAAAAAAAAACAGATTTTCAACCCAGTTTCAATCTTTTTTTTTTTATTTTGTCGTATTGTATGATCACAATGATAGATTTTCCAATTCCACAATTCTAATGTAATATTTTATTTAAATGAACGAGAAAATGGATTTTTCATAAGCAACGTTTCGAAAATAATATTTCCTATTCACATTTTGTGATACGTAAAAAAATGGAATGTCAGAAACTTTCAAATCAATTTTAGACGAGAATTCAAAAATGATATATGGTATACGATTTATTTTTGTAGAATAGAAAATACACTACATTTTTCATCGTAAACACCCAACAGACTGAGATCTCTCAAACGAAAAGAGAAATAATATAGTCAAATTACAAGAGCATCACTTGAATCAACACTTCATTCAGCAAAGTCTCCCAAAGTCCCTATAATTATTAAAACCAAAAATTCAGTTTAACTAATTAAAAAAGTTTCAGTATCCTACAACGTGTCTTTTGAATTGTAGGAGAAATTGAACTAAATTCACCGGATTCGCGAACTCTTTAGGGAAAAAAAACCTTAATCAGTGTGAAAAACTGATTTGCGATTAAATATTTCAGAAACTTAAGAGCTAAAATATTTTTCTCAAAAAACTTTATGAAATGCATGCATTAAACTTTACATTTTATAACATTATTTAATACAATCATGAAGTTTGGACTTGCCTAGCTCACACAAAATGAACAGATGGATTTAAGAGAAACAAATGCTTTATTAACTAGTATAAAAGGTCCCAGAAACCAGCTTGATAAAAAATTTCACAGTAGGCTTGAGATCCAGAAAATTTCATTCAAAGACCGTTATTTTGGTCCGCATTAAATATGTAGGTACTACAAGTTTTTGCGTTGGCACAGTGTAAATGTACAGAGTGAAAAGGCCAGGGAATTAGCAAACCACTTGATATTGGCTTAACACTAAAACGTTCTTAGGGGTCGATTGACCACAAGAGCCAGTTTAGTTTTTTTCCCCCTTTCTGCATTTTTGCAGGGATTTTAAACATTTTCCCTACCTTTTGATCATTTCCCGTGTTTATTACACAGAAAAAGTTTTATGGTTCTAGGTTAATTAGGAGAGATGTTTCAAGTAATTATACCTAGAACGTCCGCTGTGGTGTCGTTTCTACACGAAGGCAATTTATCATTACAAATAGCTGCCTTTCAACAAAAGATAGTTCACTAAATAGATATCTATTCAAATAAAAGAAAGAGTGTGTGTTGCAGCTGTTCCGGCAAATTTAAGCAACTTAGAAGTATGAAACTTGGCATGTAGAAGCTATAGGTCGTTATGCTATTAACCTCGAAGAGTTTTTTTTTTAAATTCGTCTTAGATTTTTTTTAAAATTCAATTTTTAAGCGATTTTTGAACTATCTGGGGATATGACGTCATATTATGTATTCTGCAAAAACTAATGCCTCATGCAGTTTCTTGGGGAATATTACCTATTTTTGCAGTAAATATATTTATTTATAAAAGTACTTTTTTGTTTATTTGTTCTTTAAGATCGATTTACGGTTTCTTTTCGAATACATAATTCTTTTTAAATTGTTTTTTCAACAACTGGATTTTAGTTTGGTTGCTTTGGCAACAGTGTTTTTGCTTTGTTCTTTCTTTTCGCTGAAAATTTTGAAACTGAATCCAACAGCTTTAATTTTAACATTTTATTATTTCAGCAATAATCTTTTATGACATTTTTTTCGTTAAAATTTTCCTTGATTTATGTACTTTAAATTTTTTAACTTAAATTTAGGGCTTTTATTTTAGGACTGTATTCCAGCAGGAGCATGCTTTGGATTTATATTTTTTCAATAACTTTAAATTAAATTAGTTAAGCATACTTTTTGTTTTGCTTATATATTGAATTTTATTATTCCGAATCATTTATGGACTTAGATTTAATTATGTCGTTTCTTTTTCAGCTTAAAAATTTCTGATTTAAGTCAAATGTATTCATATTGTAATTTTTATTTTGTTGATTGTTCAGATGTTTGTTTAAATGTTATTCCTATTTTGGTTTCATCGCTCTTCAAGCTAAATTAATTTTTTTATAGTAATTCTAAATCAAATTGATTTAATATATATTTTTATTGTTTTCAGTAGTTAATGTGTTGATTGCTTAGATGTTTGTTATTTGTTCATTTTGTCGTTTATTTTTCAGCTTAAAAATTTCCGATTAATTTTGTGTGTAGTCGATTGTATTATATAGTAATTTCTATTTTGGTTTAAAGCAGCTTGACATTATTTTTTCATTTCGACATTTACATGTGTACATTTGATACTTCTGGACTGTTTCTGGTTTTAGATTTAATTTTTGTCATTTATTTTCCAGATTTTGTGATTGGTTTTGTGTTTGGTCAGTTTTTACATTTGTTCTTACAGTAATTCAAAATGAAATTGGTTTAAAATACATTTTTATTATTTTCAGCTGTTAATCTTAATTGTTTGGATGTTTGTTTAAATATTGTAATTATTATTTTAGTTTAAGGCTGTGCCATGTTTATTATTTTATGAAGTGTACTTTTGCAAATGATTGTGGTATTTTCGTATAAGGCTGTGTTACATTTGTTATTTTATTTGCTTTCTTCCGATTGTGTAATGAAGATGAGTTTGCTCGCACTCTTTTTTATCATCAAGTTCACTTGGGATAGTAAAAACAAGAAGTAGAGTCGACGAAAAGTTGGTCAATCTTTATCTGACCATCCTGGAATCAAGTCAACTGATGCAATTGGTCGAGTTTATACAGTTCATCCCAACAACAGTGAATGCTTTCATTTGCGATTACTACTTCATGAAGTACCGGGCCCTATGTCTTTTCAATATCTAAAAACAGTTGAAGGAAGGATTTGTAGCAATTACAAAGAAGCTTGCCAAGTCAGAGGTCTTCTAGAGAATGATGAACACTGGAATGCGACTTTAGAAGAAGCTGCTTTTGTGCATTCACCACGAATGCTTCGTGATCTGTTTGCTGGCATGCTACAAGTATGTGCTTTATCTAATCCCAATCCGCTATAGATCAACCACCAGGAAAGTTTTTCTGAAGATATTCTACACCAAGTAAGAATTCAACAGTGAAATATGGATTTGGAATTCAGTACCGAAATATTTAATGAAGCTCTTATCATTGAAGACAAGGTTAGATCTTTAGGAGGATCAGATTTGAAATCCATTGGACTTCCTCATCCGGATCGAGATTTAAGTACTATTACTGATGTGCTTAGAGAAAGAACCTACAATGTTAGTGAACTCAGAAAATTCTTGGAGGAAAATGAAGACAAAATGCTTCCAGATTAAAGAGAAATATTTGAGAAAGATAACTGAATCAGTTTTTCAAGAGATTGGGGGTATTTTTTTCTTAGATGCGCCAGGTGGTACGGGGAAGACTTTCCTCCTCAATCTCATTTTAGCCAAAGTCCGAGAGAGTGGTGAGATTGCCCTAGCTGTTGCTTCTTCTGGTATTGCTGCTACTTTGTTGACAGGAGGAAGGACAGCTCATTCAACTTTTAAGTTGCCCTTAAACATGGCTGTCATAGAGACACCTACGTGTAATATTTCTAGACGTTCGGGAACAGCTAAAGTTTTGAAGTGCTGTAAACTCATAATTTGGGATGAATGCTCTATGTCTCACAAGGCTGCATTTGAAGCCCTTGATGTCACTTTGCAAGACCTAAGATCTAACAAAAAAAGGATGGGGGGGTATCATCTTGGTGTTAGCTGGTGATTTTCGTCAAACTTTGCCAGTTACTCCGCGTGGAACTAGAGATGAAGTATCTGCATGTATTAAATCTTCATATATTTGGGCTGGCATAAAAAGATTTCAGTTAAAAACAAATATGCGAAGTTATTTGAGTGGGAATTCCTCTTCTCGCCAGTTTGCTGATAATCTTCTTCAATTAGGAAAGGGATCCTTTACGTCTCTTGATCCTGATGGGGCTGTATCTTTGAAAAATATTGGGAGAATCGTTAATACAGAGGAAGAACTTTTACAAGCTGTGTTTCCAAATTTACCTGATTTTTTTCAAGATCATGTTTGGCTATGCCAAAGAGCTATCCTTGCGCCTCAAAATCAAACTGTTAACATTATAAACAAGCGGAGTTTATCACAAATTCCGGGAAATGCTCAAATATATAAATCTATTAATGATGTTTGTGATCCAAAAAAAGCAATCAATTATCTAACTGAGTTTTTAAATTCTTTAGAACTGCCTGGTATACCGTCACATGTTTTGGAACTCAAAATTGGTGCCCCAATTATCCTTCTTAGAAACCTTGACCCGCCTTCATTGTGTAATGGTACCAGGCTTTCAATTAAAAAGCTAATGCCCAATGTTATTGAAGCCACTATTCTAACTGGGCAAGCTGCTGGTAAAGATGTTTTTATCCCTAAAATTCCCATCATTCCATCTGATGTTCCCTTTCAATTCAAACGATTACAATTTCCTATTCGACTAAGCTTTGCTATGAGCATTAACAAAGCCCAAGGACAATCCCTTCAAACTGTGGGGCTGGATCTTAGAAATCCTTGCTTTTCCCATGGTCAGATTTATGTGGGTTGTTCACGAGTTGGTAGCGCAGAAAATTTGTATATCTTTGCTCCTAATGGTAAGACGGTTAACATTGTCTATCAAGAAGCTCTTCGGTGAAGTTATAGATAATAGAGTATACCTTGAAGCAATTTTCTGAAATTACCTTTAGATATTATTTATTTGAAAAACATTTGCAGGTTTTTTTTTAAAAAAATAAGTAATTACAAAAAAATGTTCCTTTGGAAATTACATTTTATTTTTGGCAGCACAATTTGTATACCGTTCTTCCTCAGTATTATTGTTAACAGTAATTTAATTAAAGCTTAGGTTATTTTGTCTCTTTTGATGTTTAAATTAAATTGGTTTATCTGTTTCAGGTAGAATATTTTCTTACGCTAGTTTGGGTTCTTAAAGTAAATGTAAGCTTTTGAAATGGAAAATATCCATGCAAAGAATAGGCATTTCAGGTATGAATAATGTGCACTTCAAAATGATTTTTTCGAAATTTGCTTTGCATTTTTTAGCTTAATTTCTAAACTCGCTTGATATGTCATGACCTTATATCTAGCGTTAAATGCGAAACTGTATTCTTCACAAATTTTGAGGAGGTGGTTATATATATATTTGAATACTCATTACATTTATGTTAATATGGCATATTAAGAATTGTTTTTCAAGGAAATCAATTATTTTCAATAAAATATTGCAAAAGTATTGCTTAAAAAAAAAATTCGAAACACTTTTTTTTTCTGTTTGTTAATTCAGTAATCATACTTTTATTCAAAGTAAGCCTATTTTAACTTGATAGTTTTTTATTCATAGTAATTTACTTTCTTTTTAATTTGCAGTCTACGTAATATGCTATTAATGATAGTGTTTTGTTAAATGCTTTATGATATCTAAGCTATTTTTTTTATTTATCCATTTCAGGATATGTACCAGAGTCATCAGTGCAGAAACTTCAACTACTTTTGTATTACGAATAAAAAAATTATAGCATGTTACTTTTCTCTTTTTATCCAAATATGTTTCCATTAAATTATTATATTAAATTACTCACTGTAGTTTTTTTTAAATTATTTATAATGTAAACACTCATTTAAAAAAATATTTTTAATTTTGGGTTATACTACTTGATCATACCCTCCTTAAAAAATATTATAATAGCTTAATTTTTTACTTTTTAAAACTTAACCCGTGCGAAGAACGGGCATTTCATTATTGTTAGAATAATGAATATGCTTGGTTCGTTAATCATTTAGAATCAGTGATTAAAAAAATAAAACGCCAAAAACTTTTTTTTTTATACCAAACAATATTTTGCATATTTTATGATTTTTTTTTTTCTAAAATGAATCAGTATTGTTGCGTTTAAATAAAAATTATTTTTTCAAACTTTTAGAATCAATGATTTAAAAAATAAAAAGCCGAAAACTTTTTTGAACAAATTTTAATAAAACATTCAAAATACTTAAATCAATCATTTAATAATTTCTTCCTTTATAAAGATAACTGCATTAAACTTTTTCCCCGTGTATTGAACATTTTAAAAAATCCTCACAATTTTACTTCAAGATTTAAAATAGTAGTAAAATTTTGTAATTTAAAAAATTTCTATGTTTCTGTCTTTTTTCAACATGCAACTATTTTTAAAAATGCTGCGTTTTCGTTTCCAGGTGCTAAAAAATTGCAACGAAAGAATTTAAAAGTGAGTGAGTTATTTTTAAATTAGCACTGTTCACCTATTCGAGAGTGATTTTGGCGACGGACCTCAAAATTTTCAACCATGGTGAAGTGACAACACCTGAGCCCCCCTTTCACCCATCTCTCCTAATTACCACACCAACGCAAGAACAAATTTTGAAAAAGGGAGTTTTAATGACATAGTTGAAGAAATCACGCGCATACACACACACACACACAAGTGCTATCGTCCTGAAGGAAGCAGGAAATTCCCATGGAGATTAAGTTATTCACTCGGTAAAAGCCCGTGCAACGCCGGGCCATGCAGCTAGTATTTAATAAAACAAACTTCCGTAAGTAATACCGCACGTTTATTTGACCTTAAATGGTTTCGTTGCATAACATTTGCTCTTCTACTGTTACGTACAAATTATGTAAATTCAAGATATTTGAAAAATCAGGTAAATATGGAATTCAAAGGAATTATAATTTCGCTAAAACGCAAAGAATGCGAAATTAAAAAGTGTAGTGCAAATCCAACTCAAAAATGTGTGTCACTTGCAAGAAAATGTGTGCAGGAAAAGTTGAATATCGCTGTATTCATTACAAATGAGGTATGTACAAAACATTATGAATAAAAACGATAAAAAAGGATGAAAAAACGCATTCTCACAAAAATTATGATTTTGCTTATTATACTAATATTTATGAATCTATTGTTTTATTCCATCTTAGAATATAAAGTAATTTTTTGTTACAGTTTTTTTATTACATAAGGAGCCATAATATATGATAATTACAAGAAAAAATATTAAAAAGTCTTAAATCTGAGCCCTACAGAACAGTGAACCAGTAATTTATATTTAGTTATTACAATTATTTTATATCACGGTATGTCGATACGACACCGGTGGACGTTTAAGGGTAATTGAAATCCCGGGCGTACTAGAGTTAAAATTATGAATTTTTTTAGATTCGTAGAGTAGGCTATTAATTGAAATAATTTTAACATGAAAAGGAATTAGAAATGAAGGGTCACAAACAAATATTTTAATATTTACATACAATTTTCACTAATACCGTTCAGATGTTTATATATTTCTTAACTTGCTCAAACAATTTTATGCATACAATAATCAATTTTGTAAACAATTTTACAATTTATAATTGATGCACGAACTGTATTCAAAGGAACAATCCTAAACATTTATTTACGTCACACTCTCCTCTCACTCGTCTCTTAGTGGGAAAATGAGTGGCCACCTTAGCCTAGTGGTCAAGGTAACGGACTCGTGGCCGGCGTTTAATAAGTGTGAGCTTCGTACTTCTAAAGACCTGCCGTGTAGGGAGGGGGGGCGATACACGTTAAATCTGTCGAAGCTCAAACGTCCTCCCGCTGGTGTGGTATGGAAATTAAGAGAAGGGGTGCCAACTCAGGTATCATCCTCGCCCCTTGACCATGGTTCAAAATGACGATATCCGTCGCCAAAAGCCCTCAAATAGATGAATAGGGTGACATTATTATTCACTCACTCACTGAAGCAAAACGAAGGTTATTGGCAAGAGATATCGTAATTTTGAACCTCTGTCAAATAATCTGAGCTACCTCACCCCCACACACACTCTCAATCAAAAAATGGAATAGCTTTAAAACACCCACAGTTTTAATAACATTTAGATAAAAAAAATCACAAATAATGGGCTCAAATTGAACTAAATTAAGTTAAATTATGATTAAATAGAATTTTCACGTTACAACCCCATTATAAATAAAAAATGGTTTTAAAAACATCAAATATAGTTGGTGCAGAAATTTTTTTTCTTAAAACTTTTAGCTTTTCTCAGTTGTAATCTCAGTTGTTGTTCTCAGTTAATATCATAATTTTAAAGTTTTTCGGTTCGAAAGTCAAATTTTGAATACTATAAAAGAGTATTTCACATATTATTTGCAGCACATTATAGGAGTGCAACAGAACCCTATAAAGGGGCGCCAAATTTCAATTTGAACAAGGAAGCCTAATACCCACGCGGCGGCCCTGGTAATACACTAACTTCCAACACAACCAATGTTGTACGACTAATTTGAAAAAAATTAACATAAAAATATGAAATTTGGCTACTTCAGTCTTATACTATGGAACAATTTAGACAAATCAAAAAATATTGCTTAGTTTGCTTCTTGGTGCCGTAAAATTAATTTAAAACGTAATTTAAGTACGTAAAATAGTCTCTTTTAGCAGAAATGACCTCTTGAAGACGTTTTGGCACTGACTCTGCAGTGTAGCGCACATTATTGTGACTTTATCATCGAGGAAATATACTCGAAAAGCAATTTTTGTCATCTATTCTGCTGTCGTTCAATTCATCTTAGCTTAACGATTCTTGAGAATACCCCTTAAGTTCTCAATATGATTTAGGTTTGGTTAATAACCAGGTCAAACCAGCACTTGTATTTTATTCTCATGCGTAAAAGCCTCAACTAATATCGATTTATGACAAAGAGCCAAGTCCTGTTGAAATAATCCGTCAAATGTAATCATGAATTGAACAATTCTACTGCGTAATATTTCTATATATTTGACAGAATTCATCATACCTGTAAGAGAAACTAAATTTCCAGTGCATTTGTTGTAAAAAAAAACCCCTCAAAACATCTCTTCAGAAGGGTGTTTTACAATCCGTTGGATATGATCTGGTAGCACACATTCACCTTCTCTTTTCTTACGGTACTTGATTTTTGTATCCCTGCACAACTAAATGTGTTTCTTGACTAAAAGTTACCTTCTTCCAATTGTTAACAGTCCAAGATCGATAGTTTTTGGCCTAAGCTTAACGTTTTTCTATCATTTTCTTAGAAATTGTTTTTTCGTCGAGTTTGTTGCCTTACGACCAGCTTCCTGAAGCTTTTTGCATACAATTGAGGTTCTCACTTCAACACTATGATCCAATAAATCCTTTCAAAGGTCTGTGCTTGTTTTCCTTGGATATATTTTGCAATTTCTTATTAGAATTTTATCTGTTCTTGGAGTAGTTCTCTCGCTAGTACCCACATTTTCCAATTCTTTTTGGATAGGATGTTCCGGATTCTTGAAATAATCTTAAAATTCTTGGAGCACTTTATTTCCCCACACCAACTGCCGTAGCTATACCTCTCACAGTCATAGAAACGTGTTCGTTAAGAGCGATTATTTTAGAACTCTTCGTCGGAATAATATCCATCTTTGAACAAGCAAAAGTAATACTTGTTACACGGAACGAAAAATTATAGCGACCAGCTGCCTCTCTGAAAGGCTCACAACTGAGCTACCAATACACTGAAACCAATAAAACGAGTAAATCATTTTATTAAATGGCAATCCTTCACAACTACTTCGAGACAACTATAATTGATTTGAGGCCGTTCAAATAACACTGGTAATCCCGTAATAAAAATATGTTTGCCCCAATTAATTCGAACAGTATAGTAAGTTGTCAGACACTGGACTGAGGACCGAACTCCGCATATTGACTGTTCCTTACTCCAGATCATTTAAAGGCAACCGTCCATCATCTAAAATAGCCCAAAGTTTCTGTATCGAATTTAGTTCTGGAGATCAAATACAATCGACTCTCATTAATTCAAACTTTCGATAATACGAACCTCTCGTTAATTCGAAGTATATGCTCAGCCCCTAGAAAAACTCTTGATATTTTGAACTAAACAGTACGTTTTGGTACACAATATCTGTGGCGGGACAGACTACAACACGCAATATATAATTCGAAGTTATCTAATGAAACTCTCGACAATTCGAACACTTACTATCTTGAGTCCTGTAGCAAACAGGTTGTAGCTCACATGTTTTGTGTTGTACTGTCTCTGCATGACTCCCCTGTAACGTAACCTTTTTGGTGACTATCTGTCTGCCATCCTTTTCTTTGTGTTTCCCGGTTCCTCAGGCGAAGATTGTGCTTTTCTGCATCGGACTGACATAACGATTTATGGCTCATCTGTGTGACTTATAGAATGAGAAACCTAATAGGGAACGGGCCGAACTGGATCCTGCCTTGAAGAACCAAAAGTGTTGGGGACAGTATCCGAGAGAACCGGGTTCGAAATAATTTTATTTCCAGTGAGGAATGGAAGAGATTTGGAAAGGCTTGAAAGAGTCCTGTTCGAGTATTACAATAAAAACGTATTTTTTTATACATGACTTTTAACTTCAGTATAATTTTTATACTGTATAATATGTACTTTTTAAAAATATTTCAAAGTAATTGTATACATATGTGCAATTGTTGTTTTATTATATAGTTTAAAATTTAAATGGTTAGAAAAAAATTCGGGAGTTTTATCTTACTCTCTTGATAATTCGAAGTTTTTCATTGGTCCCTTCAACTTCGAATTATCGAGAGTCGACTGTATGCCCTTTCCAATCATGCAACCTAGATCCTCAAAATCAGTTTGGGTGAAATTATCACTTGTAGTACAAACATACAGTGAGGCGTATGGAGCAAAATATGAAGCTCCGATGTTTCACAATAATCAGAGTATCTATTTTTATCAATACTAGCAAAGATGAATACCCAGAGGTTCCAGCCTAATCCGAGGTTTTATCTTTTATGTAACTTGCCTTTTAACAATCTTAGATAAGTACTAATTGGTACTTAACTCTTTTCAGATGAATACGAAACATTAAAGTTGCTTTAAAAATCAAACAACTCTAAAATGTGATTTATACGATTAATAAATACAAACCATATGCTTACCTTTACTTCATTTTCAATTATAAGCAATAAAAATTGGTTGCTTAACTTTTTGTGAACAATGTAAGAATCTATTTGGACATGCCTTTCAGGTGTCCCAAATATCAATGCAAATAAAACAAAATTATTCTCAATTATACAAATAAATATGTGAACATGTGAATACATTTCATCAAATATAATTTAAAGAAAATCCCCTTACTGAATATTATATATAAACTAGCTGACCCGGCCCGGCGTTGCACGGGCTTTTACCGAGGGTATAACTTAATCCCCATGTTAATTTCCTCAATTTCTGACGCCAGCACTTCTGTGTGGGTGTGACACGTACGATGTGAGTGCATGGCCCGTGAGTGCGTATCATGACTTTCTTGTTTAACATTTTCCCTTCTCTTGACAAAATCAGCACTTCCAATATTATTTTTCGAAATTACTTTGACTTCTTTGTTTCTTTCCTCTCCGCTTACCCCGGGGTTGCACGGGCTTTTACCGAGTGAATAACTTCATCCCCAGGGGAATTTTCTGTTTCCCTTAGGACGATAGCACATGTCTGTGTGTGTGTACGCGCGCGATGTGAGTGATTTCTTTAACTATGTCATAAAAACTCCCTTTTCCGAAATTTGTTCTTAAGTTGGTGTGGTAATTAGGAGAGATGGGTGAAAGCTCAGGTGTCGTCCTCATCACTTGACCGTGGCTTAAAATTTCGAAGTCCGTCACCAAAAACTCTCGAGTAGGTGAACAGTGCGAATTTATAAATCACTCACCCGCTTTCCAATTCTTTCGTTGCAGTTTTTTAGTCCTCGGAAACGAAAATGTAGCTTTTTTAAAAATAGTTGTATGTTGAAAAAAGACAGAAAAGTAGAGATTTTTCAAATTACAAAATTTCACTACTATTTTAAATCATGAAGTAAAATTGTGAGGATTTTTTGAAATGTTCGACACATGGGAATAAAGTTTCATGCAATTATCTTTTTTAAAGAAGAAATCATTAAACGATTGATTTAAATATTTTGAGTGTTTTAATAAAATTTGTTCAAAAAAGTTTTTGGCTTTTTATTTTTTAAATCACTGATTTGATACAGATAAATATTTTAAATGAATCTCAGAAACGTATTGAATACATTCTTTCATCTTAATCTGACATCAATAATGATTTAATTTTGAAAATTATATAAAGAGAAAATGATGAAAATTGAAGCAAAAATAACTTTTTCACTCGCATTTTTTACTCGCCAAATTTGCTGATTTTCGCATGTTTAAGTCAGAACTTTTTGGTGTAACTCTTGAGTTAGATGTGAAGTTTCAGGTGAAACAGTTAAAAGCTATTTGGCGCGAAACCATTTTTCGACGCCAAGGCTTGGCAAACTGTAAAATTTGCGTATTTTTTATTAAAGTTTTATTTTTTAGGGCTTAATTTTTAAGTTAATGCTTTCAAACTTCACACATTAATTTCGAAAACGAAGGACTTTTAAATAAAAAATGTACAAAAAAATACTGTTTAGATTATTTCTTGCAATAACGTTATTTTACGAAAATCACAAAAACTTTTTAAAATCCGTAATATTTAAGCAATTTTTTCAATCTTCGCACAGAATCTTGATAACATTTTTCTACAAAGGCAACAAAAGTTTCGCATGATAATCTTAATAAATAACGAAGTTATTCAATGTTAAGTTACAAATTTCGAGAATTTTTCGAAAAATCTTTAAAAAAAAGTTTTGGGCATTTTATTTTTTAAATGACTGGTTCTAAAAGAAAAAGGCTTGAAGTTATTTAGTGTAGAATATCGCTTTCATAACACGAAAATAAATTCATACGCAACGATTTAGAAATAATTTTCATAAAAACGCATCAATTTTAACTATTTTTTAAAAAATCTTAAAAAATAGAAAATATTATTAGTTTGCAAAAAAAATTATACTGTATCGTGGCGAAAGAAATGATCTTTCCGATTCTGTAATTATTTTTTGTCTGATTTAAAAAACAAAAATCGGATGGCTGTTTAAATAACGTCGAGAATACCGAAAAATTTCACCCTCTGTTCATTCACGATGCTAGGCGGGAAAAATAACGCGCAGGGTTAAGACAATTAAGCATTTTAAGGTTTTTAATTAATATCTTTTTAACTAATTACAATATCGGAATGAAAAATAGTTTACGTCCTATTCTCAGACCTACTGAATATACGCACAAAATTTCATAAGAATCGGCCACACCGTTTCGGAGGAGTTTGGTTACAAAGACTGTGACACGAGAATTTTATATATTAGATTGTCTCCCAGTATTTTTTTTTTCTTTTTATTTCTGAATCGGGCACACCAAACAATTAGCAATGAAATGTTATTTTGGTTATTCCACTCAGTAAATTAAATTTCGTTATCATTTATATAACCGCGTTATAGGATAGACCACACAGATGGATAGTATTCTTCAATGCCATAGATAAACGTTTTGAAAGGTTTAACTGCATATTTAGTAAATATTATACATAAACTTCACTCTAAAAGGGCTTTTAAAGCTTTTCTTCCTGTTGGAAAATACAGCTTTTTTTCATGCTTCTGTTTGATTTATGTTAAAGTTTCCGAATAAAATGTGCCAACGCTCCTAAATCTTTTTTATGTCTCTAGTTTTTTTCGATCAGTGTGTGTGTTACATGAAGACCATTTACTCTTCTGTAAAGTAATCTCTACTAAAATTTCAGTTGAAAAATAACGATAAACATCTATTTAAAAATTTAGCAATGTAAAGTAATTTAAGTGTCACTGTTGATCAAAATGAAGTGGCGCCTTAGTATCATAAGTCATTTTTAAACACTGATTTACGATTCAAGGTAATTTTAATGCGATTTGTAACGCAAAATAATTTATGACTCACAAAATAGAACTCAGAAAGCAATTTAAGCGTATGAAAAAGTTAAACACCTGGCAAAAAAAAGCATTTGCTTTTTAATTGCTTCCGTAAGAATACTAAAAGTATTGCTGGGTTCAAAATCTGGAAACAATTTTCAGATTTTTATAAACTGAATCAAGAGATTGGTTTATAATATAATGTTCTTTATCATTTTTATACTAGATTTCAAAAAAATATGCTAAAAAAACTTGTTTAAATTAAATAAAAATATAAACAATTTATTTTCCATATGCCACAGGAAAAAATATAAAAGCTACCTTGCCAAGGATTTATCAAATAAATGCAGAAATATTCCCTTTCACCATAATCATTCCAAGCTTTATAAAATTGCTTATTTTTCAAAAAAGAGACTGATTGGCAAGGTGGGAAGTGTCTATGAATGATTCTCGCGTTTTCACCATTCATTTGAGCACAAAATAATACTTTTAGTTAGCAAACTCAGCACGTGCAAAAGAAATGTATCATGATTGGGTTTTTCCATAATACATTTGCATTGTTTTCTGCTTCATTTCCGGAGAGATAAGCAACTACAAAACGACTTCATTTATTATTCAGATGGCAGTTCTGATCATTGATACAGTTGTTACTCTTTTAAAGGTTTCTCTGTATGTATCTTCAAAAGTACCAATGATGGATTGATTTAAAATAAAGTTTTTTTATGAATTGGTAACGCTTTGAAGTTACAAATATGAAATTTATAATGTCTAGAAAAAATTTTTACTCATTGTAGAAAAATATATTAAGTTTTATGGAGAAATAATATAAAGTTTATAGCAAGGAGGGTAATCAAAGCATAAGTTATTATTCTGTTTAAAACAAAAACATTGGATTTAATTTGTCAATACATGCACTCATCCCTTTGATTTAAATCTTGTTTCGTTTCGTAAGAATTTTGTTTTTCCAAGTAGCTCAATAAATTAGCATCTTCCATTGTTACATTGAGCAATCTCATTCGTAAGGGATAATTTTTTCAATAAGAGACAATTCAACAAATATTTGAAACTCAGTTGTTAATAAATTATCTAACCAAAAAATGTTAAGGAATATTTCAAACAGTAAAATATTCTCAGTTTTTAACGTGATCAATTTTAAAGAAATTTTTTTTTCATTTCCGAGTTAGGGAATACCGTTATAACTTTATCCAAAACGTTTGTGTACTACATCAGCGTTTCTCAAACTGTGGGGCGCGCCACCCTGAAAGGGGGGGGGGGGGGTATGCTGAATAAAAAGTCACAAAAACATATTATTTTTAAAAAATTATTAATTTACTGAAAGTAAACAAACAAAATGCATTCAGGCATAATAAAAAAATAAAATTTACATTTACACTTATAAATGTATCAGGACTGTACAATGTATTTTATAATTAATTTAAGAACACCAAGTTAAGAGAAAAAGTTTAATAATTACCAGTAACGCCATGGGCTTTTAATATAAAATTGTATACAAAAATTAACACTTATCTTAGTAATTTGTGCTGTTTATAAATAATCTCTTAACTACCAATTAAAAGTTAGTCGAATCATTCCCCGATGCCTTCGTTTTCCATGTAGGAGCGCGTATGTGATGCATTGGGAGGTATGGAAGAAAAGGAATAAAAATAAGCAAATTCTCTGAAATAAGTAAATCTTTCGCAATCACTGCCATGGTCCTTTCATTGCAAACCAAAGCCTTCGGGCAATTTTAAGGATAGCAGTGCACTGAAAAGATCACGCTTCGGAAAGACGTATATATACGCCGGTGGCATTTAAGTGGTTAAAGTCTTATTGTAGATATAGCATCAAAGTATAGTATTATTGAATTTCTGCATTATTATTTGTATGGAAGGGGGGCGCAATGAAAACTATGATTGAACATTGGGTCGCAAATATTGAAAGTTTGAGAAGCATTGTAATACATCATAAAAAATTACAGATTGCTCTAATTTAAATTAATTTCTATACTATAGTTATATATACAGTTATCAGTGACGGAGCCCCATATCATAATTTTAGCATTAAACTCATTTAACTTTATCTTGGGGGATCTGACTTTATAGTTATTTATATAGTTATTATAAAGCTAATTGCCTCTCCGAGCTGTTGCCATAATTGCTATTGCCTATCCGGGTGACAATACCATTTGTTCAAAAAAACTCTGGTTTCTTCTCCCATCTCACAATAAATTTTCCTTTCGTACGGAGAAGAGGTTGATATTTTATCTGCAAACTATTAATCATTATCAATTCCACGCACCAAGTATGCACTAGAGGTGATTTTTTCAAAATAATTACACGAGCTAACAATTTATAAAGGAAAACTGAAGTAATTCTTAGCCTGAAGTAAACAGAAATATTTCATATATGCAAGTTAAAAGCTATATTCGTAAAGCGAAATAACTAAAAGCGGCTATCTGAAGTCTAAATATACAAAATTCAGACGTATGATTCTGTATCATTTTAACTGGGAAAAAAAGAAATTGCAATTGCTTTGTATAAAAATTTTATTTTTTTGCTTCAACAATATAGCTTTACAATTTCAAGACATTAAATCAGTTCAAATCATGTTCAACAATCTTTTCATATTGACTACCTTATTCTCCCGCCATTCAATGATTTTCCCGTTAAAAAACCAGCTCCTTCATGAGGCAGCGCCATCTCTTGATCAATCACATCCACTTTGTATGCTAATCCTTTACAATATTTAATTTAGTCAGAATTACTATGACGTTGGAGACTATTTCTCTTAAAGAAGTAATATAACTCGCAACAAAAATCCCTCATCTCGATAACATTCAAGTATTTGTTACATGCTTCATAAATAAAAAAATGTGCGACTCCTTTCATAATTTCCATTTTTGTTTGTGTAAAAAATTTTGTGTGTGTGCTAATGACCACACGATAGAAGTGAAAACTTCTGATTTATTGTGGGCAAGAGAATCCAGTTCTTAAGATGTAATACGTTTTCTTTTTCAACATTTTTGCATGCCGTCAAGTAGTTTCCTTTTTCGTGACCCTTCTTCGGTGTATTTGTTTATTTCAACCAGTTTCTGTAAAGGGCAGTATTCAAACAATTATGCATTTATATGTGAGTATATATGATTTAAATGTCAATTAGTCAAAACATTTAAAACTATTTGCATGTAAATTACTTATGCAGATTATACTTTTATAATATATATGTTTACATAGTACTTACGTACTATCACAACATTGCCTACATTCAAGATAACTCGCCAAGTTGTCAATTCTGACTCCCCCTGTGTAGTGCGTGTTGAATTGGCAACCGCGTGTTTCCTTTCATATAATGTCACCCCAATGCCGTTGAGATAACAAAACTTAAAGAAATAATGCAATAAAATCCAAGTTATGTAATAAAGAAAGATGTTGAATTAAATATCTGCCTATGAACACAAAAAATTATCAAAACAGAAATTATTCTGTTAACTTTTACACATTGCAACTTGAAAAGACACTCAAATTTAAGAAGCATTCCACGAATTCCCAAAATGACGCTCTACAATTGTAACGCTAAGATACGGCGACATTAATTAACATGCAATGGATAATATTTGCATAATCAGCGATAATATAAATGTCTAAATGTGGAAAACTTGAGCGAGTCTTCTACAGGTAACATTTTCCATTCGTTTAAGTAAATACGAATATATTTCAAGAGAATTTACTTTCAGACCATGTTGTTGGTGTGCGTAAAAGAATTTTTCCCTAGACAATCATTTCGTTGCTAAAATAATTTAGTACAGGGGTGCGCAAATAGTAGCCAGCATCCCACATGCGGTCCACAAAGTGTTTTGTCTTTCTTTTTTGCTCCCTGCCAAGACAGAAAAGCCCCCTTGAACAGATATTAACTACATTAACTTGCTGGTTGTAATGAGAATTTCAACATGCAATCGCACTCCTGATTTCAGAAAAAAAAATTAAGTATAATAGAGAGTGTATTTATGTCATTCAACTTATTTTAAAATTAAATGTACAGAGATATAAAATCGGCATGGAAAATAAATTGAACAAAACTGTTTTTAATTTACTTAAGATATCCAACTGCCCAAAAATTGTGAATTCTGCCGACAAATTGTTTATGATTTTATTTTATAGACCATCTTATGAGCTTTATAAAAATATCAAGTTTATTATTTAATGTTCATTAAAACAAGAACTACCAGTGTTTTAGTAAAAGCAGATGTCATTACTTTAAGCAAGATGTCATACTTAATCTAAATTAATCTTAAATTAATCTTTTTGTCTCATAAAACTTAACTGAAGAATTGAAAATCCTATCCCACACACACAATCCAAGAGATGGCGCTGCGAGATCGTAATTAATGCAAGAGGTCATTCAACTAAATATTTCCTCGTTTGATAAAACGTTTGCATTACGTCTTTTTTTTTTTTAATATTTTTTTTATAAGTGGTCTTTTATCTACTTAAAATACTACAAAACATTCTAAATTATATTCCCTTAAACATATATTTTATAGTATTACTAAAAAAAAGTGATATTATTAGCAACATCACATACCCTAGAAGTTCAATTTTTCTTGCAACCATTATGTATCCTGAAAATTGGTTTTACTTCCTATACTAACTGCACTCTATAAAAAGAACCTTCTTTCGGCAACACTTCTATTTGATACTCCTCTTTCCATCGTAAATCATATAAATGGCTTTGCAAACTATTTGATCAAAACTTCAGACGGAATCATTTTTCATCGAAATGTACAGTTTTCCTGTTGACTTGGATATCCAAATGAAAATAGATGTACCATACACGATGTGATACCGTTCTTTAAAATTTCAACTCTCATTCCTCTTCGTGTATCTTGAGATGTTTACTTGCTTAGAACTCACTGAGTAATATGATGTCTAAATAAATAATATCTCAAGATATTCGAAAACGAGAAAGAATTCAAATTTCTAAGAACACTATCATATTGTACACAAAAGATATTGCAATTCTCAGTCGAATTTTTAGCGATAACTATTGCTTAGACAGATTGTAAAAAATATCTACAAATTCTGAAAAACGAAATTTAGAGAAATGCTGGTAGATGTCAGATTTACTTAAATGATTTTTTTCATAAACTTTCCCTTTCTTATAAGAGTTTATTTGGGAAAATTCCTAGTTTATTTTCAGTTCATTGTTAAATGCAGCGATGGAATTTTGATACTGAAAATTGACATTATAAAACCCTTTAAATTTTAACGAAAGAAAAATGAAGATGTCAAAAATCACGAAACAAACTTGGCATTCTTATAATAATATAAAATATCTATAAAAAGTGCTTTTATTTTCATTTATAATATAGAAAAATGTTCTATAACAAATATCTTCTCTTATCAATCATATAACTTTGCGATAAAAACAATTTTTTTTAAATTTATTTATTCATCCTTTTTTTTCTAAGTCAAATTAATTCCAGATTGAAATTATTTTTATATTAATAGACAAAGACGCAAAATAATTATCTTATGAAATTCGAAACCACTACTATTGTCATCCACTATACGCTGTTCTATTTCACATTTCGCCATCTTTTTTGCAATGGTGAAAGATATAGTTTAGAAAACAAACAGCAGGACAAATTTCATATATATATATAACTAATCCATAAATATTATTTTTGCAATGGATGTTCTAAAGAAAAAGTAACTTACTTTATATTTTGCTTCTGTTTTCTGGCATCTTGAAATTTATCTGTAGCTAAGAATAATAGACACAACTAAAAATAATAGTGAGTTTTAAATCAATTTCTGCTGCCACAATTTTCATAATTCAATTCCGATAGTAATATTTTCTATTTTGGTAAATTTCAGTTGCGAAAAAAAAACAGCAAACGATATTATCCTATCAAATATAAATTATGAATTACGACAAAAATTAAAAAATAATTCTATGAAAAATGTAAAGTTAATCTACCAAACGATAGTTCAAAAAAATTTTTATGAAAAATATTAATAATTGGAATTTTTAATATTCCTGTTGTTAATGGCGCAAAATGAAATCTTAAATTTAATACTTTAATAAGAATAAAAATTGTCAGTTTTTATATGTTACTTTATTTTTAATCAAAACTTTGACATTCAGAAGCATAATGCTTATTCTATGATTGTGTCTTTGTTACGATGGAAACTTGTATTTACGTATTACTTGTATACCGTTGATTGATTTGTCACATGAAAAGATGTCGCCAAATGCCACGATATGCAGCCAATTCTGGAAAACTGTTTTCACGTATGTACAAACACAATCTTGTTCGCGCATTCAAAGACAGTACTTGGCGGTGTCATTTGGTTTAACGATGTTTTTTGATTTGGCGAAATTTGTCAAGGGTATACGTAAGATCAGAAAATACACAGATAGCTCTTTTTTCCAAATAAAAATATACAAAATACCCTTTTTTGTTTCAATGTACATTTAATAAAAGTACAATAATAAATTGGTTGATTTAAAGATGTGTGTTTTAAGCTTAAATACTTTAGAAGAGCACTTGTGTTAGTAAAATTTGAACATGTTTAAAAGTTCTAATGCTCGCAGTAAAAGTTTTTTATACGTGGAAAGCTTTCCGATTTCCTAGAACGTCACAAAATGGGACATTTTCTAAAAATATCAGGCACTATTTTTTGAGTACTTTCCGGCATTTTCAATCATCTGTATTTGTCAATGGTCTTCCAATTCTAAAGCGATACTCAAATATCAACATGTTTCAACTGAGATTTAGAATTGAAAAATTATACTCCCCGTTCTTTCCGGAAGCAAATGTTCCATATTTGCATTCCTGTGATCTCCTCTTACATCGACTTGTATTTTTCGACATTGCTTCGATTTTTTTAATATTCAAAGTGAAGCCGAGAGCATATATTATTTCCGAAATGTGAACTTTCGAAGCAGTTATTTTCACGTTACATTACACCTGAGTTTATCATCCATATAAGCTACGTAAAATCGATAAGACGAATATAAATAGAACCTTTAAAAACAAATATTTCTCGAAATTTTCAAAAAATACTTTTGAAATATTTCTAATGCTGAGAAAATCAATATGTTAGGAAATATTATAGAAATAAATAACAAAACAAGTATTATAAAAAAAAATATTTTTAAGTCAATTCCTAAATTGAACGGGTGAATAGAAAGTATTCTATTTGAACGATATATATATATATATATATATTGGGAGAGAGAGATCTATGATCTAATAGTAAAATTGGAAAAGGTAAAAAGATACAATGTCTGAACAATGCAACAATATACATTGGAATGGAAAATTGTATTAAATTAAATCTCAGGGTAAATTTGAAAAGAGGTCAAGGTTATGTTTGAAATAGCGGAATGATTAAAATCGCGTTGAGTTCCAAATGACAATATTGAAACGCGCTACCTGTGTTGGTTTCCCTGCAGTGATATACTGCTTGTGAAAAATTAATATTTAGAGGAAAAGTGCACTTCCCAGCATGACCTTGAACAACTTGTGGCGACCCTAGAAGATGTGAGCAGGGAAACCACAGATCACCATTGGTGGCAAATTATACAGCTAACGAACCAACGAGAAGTCTCTGTAATCGATCCTTCCGAAAATTTCCATAAAACTATATATGAGACCTTTGAAGCAACGTTCAAGTCAATCCAGTTCAAAATCTACATGTGCACTTTCTGTGATAAGACAGACTTAACCAGCTTGAGTTGCAGTTTGTGGAACTGTTTTAGAGAACCGTTTCTGCAATGTGTGTGTGTGTGTGTGCTAAGCTTGTTTATAAAGCGCGAGTGCGTTTTTCCATTACTTATAGATAATTGTTTCAATATTTGCATTGTGTTTATACTACGTTCTGTCTTCGCGTTGTCATTTGTTTGTAATTGTCCATTAATAAATTTTATTATTCAATTAATTTGTATCACTGGCTACTTTACACCCACTCAAACTTGCAAGAATATTTATAAAAATAATGAGTTAAGAAATAAACATTTATGAAATAATTCAGTCAAATATACATATCAATAAAAATAGTAAAAAAGAGACAAAATTCGGCCTAATCACGCTGCATGAAATTGCAAATCTCTTTCAGAATTGCTGAAAACATAACAGTGGGATATAAGGAACACCACATAAATTCTGTTAAGTATCACATTCTAATAAGTACCAGTTTTATCCAAATGTTATCGAGCCGGCGTGCATTGTCCCAGTTGGTACAACTACGCAAGCACTCCATCGTTTATGCTTGGTAATGCTTATATGTCCGTTTTCCAACAATCTGGGGAAAAATCCTGCCATCTGTGATGTTTTTTCTAAATATTAGTCATCATGGTGGTTAAGTGAAGAATGGAAACATCTCAACACCTAACGGGTGAAAACGCTTGTGACGCGGTTCCGGCCACACCCTGTTTTGGAGTGTAACTGTTTGTGTACAATGTGTGGGTGAAAAACAAAGAGCTTTAGCAGTCTACTGTGTTGTGTCTTCTTGAGTTGCGTCAATTCATTTAGAGACACAGCTATCGACCACTTTTAGTGCTAACAACGGTCTTAAAACAGATATTGGAAATGGCAAACAGAAAATATTTTTACTAGGGCTCCTGATGCCTATTATATAGCGAAGTACTTTGGAAAGAGTACCTTCAAGCATCAGGCAAGAGACAGGGTAGATAAAAACAAGAGGAAAAGTTTTGAGTTTGTGTTATCCTTTATAGCGGAGAAGTGGAGCGAAGTAGGACAATGTGGAAGAAAAGTAAAGAGAGACAAGGAAAAGTGTCAGGTGAGTCAATTCTCCATTGGTTGAATGGAGAGAGAAGTTAGAAGAGGAGAGAATTTGTGAATAGAGTATTTGATTATTTACAAGAAAGAGAGTGACTAATTTGGATACTAATAGAAAGATTCGTGTAAGTGAAGAGAGTGTTTCTGCAAGATGGTAGAAGACGGCAGAGAGATTTTCGATTCCTTAATGAATTGGATCAACCTTGGTTTCTTTGCGGAGAGTTCTTCTATGGAGAAAAATATGATGGATTTCTTCTGGAATATTTGAAGTTTATTTGTTTCTGTTTTGTAGGTTGTACTCAAAATAAAGAAGGCTTAGATGAGAAGAGGTGTAAGCATGTCAGCTCAGCTTTTAAATTGCACCAAAGAGGAGCAACGAGGAATGATAAAGACTTTGTGGTCAGCGGGCATGTAAAGGGCTTAAATTCACGAGAAAGTTTTGTCATAATACAGGAAAAGGGCTTACCTCGCAAAAGTGTGTGCGTGCACCAAAATGCTTAAAAGTTACCGAACGAGCGTGGCACAAAAAAGGAAACTAAACGACCCTCCACCGCGATCATTAACGGCATAATTCAGTAAGCTGGAGAGATTGTTACAACAAATAGGTGAGTTACCATAGATGGCGTCCCATCTTTTTTTAAACATCTGTCACGGTTCTGCCTCATGAATAGACGGTGTTGTGAAAATGTGGCATCAAGACCAACTGAAATCCTATCAGGAAGGCATATGGTAACTAGTGTCTCGATAGACCAAGTACATCTCAAGATGGAGATTATATAGAAAAATAATGTATCCGCTTTAGGTCCATTTTAGTTTAATAAAGTTGTAGTACAAGAAGTTTAGGTAATTTTGACTCACCCTCGTATTCCTGCTAAAGAGGAAGAATACATAAATGCATCTTCTTACCATTTCGACCATGGAATAAAAATCTCCTGTCTTGGTTATCATTACAGCATGTAGAGCTTTAAATCTGAGGATATAAATGCGCGGGCTGGAAAGTTACTTCTCGACTCAGTCAAATCACAAATCATTTGGCGTGATTGGTAATTTATTTGACGCGCTTGCGTTTATTTTTGACTAGCATTGTGGCTAAAGCATAAGTAATCATGTTTTATACACTTTTTTCCATCGTGTTAAACTTGGAATATTTTATACCTATGCTTACTTTTAAAATAAAGAGTGGTCCTGATTTAATGGTACAAGATTTAAGGGTAGGTACAGGACATAATAACATTTATTGTATAGGGATGTATGAGCGCAAGTGACGCAGTGAGGCACAAATAAAAAATAAGAGACGAAAGAAAAAGACTGATTGTTCATTGAAAGCGTCGTTAACAAGAGTAACGTTTACAATAACTGTTTATAATAGTTCAGCACATGATCTATGAAGTCCAGCTGCAGCGCACATTTCTGAACACCCACTGGCAGTAAAAGAAGATAGTCAGCTGGATTCAAAGCTTGTACTCGCTAAAAAAGGAAGGAGGGTAAGCGATTTTTGTTTAACACTCTACAAACGATGTGATAACTCAGACTTAGGAGATGAGCAACAGCTCTTGTACTTGACTCGGGTGTATCAGCCACAACGTTCATGGTGCTTTTTTCCATGCTTGGACTGCGTACAGCTCTTCTTAGACCAGCAACATAGCTAGTGAAGTGAAACTAACGTGTTTTCATAAGGTTGGCACCAGTGAAAATTCTGTGTGATCCGTCATTCTTTGACCAGGAATCTGAGCGTGATACTTTCCTAACGCAGCTCTGCCGTTACCATTTGCACGGCTGTGCATGTACTGCATGTTTGCATTTTCAGCATACGTAAAGTCTCCCATCGTAGACGTCAGCACACGGCGAATGGCGTTTTCCCCTACTGAGATGCATAATGTTGAACGGCGGCTAGACATCTACTGCCCCCTACCATCAACGCAACCAACTAATAATACCATTTCTCTTTTCTTTTATTTCCCCTGTTTACGTCTAACCACGTAATTTGTGCCCATATATTCCTATGCAATAAATGATTGTTACAATGCCTTGTTTCTACCCTTATAGTTTATACCATGAATTCTATACCACCCTGTATAATATAAAAATCCATACATAATATTTGATACATTTAAAGCTTATCCAAATTGTTTTCACTTATGTTTTAAATCTTTATTCAGTAACTTATGGAAGGGGTTTCTTCACATTTCTTCTAGATTTATCGAGAAAACATTCAAATAAAACCTCAGGGCTCGTAATTTTTTTTTATTGCGAAAAAAATATTTGTTTTATTTCTTTTCCATCTTACATAAAAAATTATAGAGGTGGAAGAATTTCTAAGACAATATTTTCCGGAAAATATTTAACGGATGTTAATAGAAGTAAGATATAAATTTTTATATACAAAGTCTTCTAAGAGCAAATTTTAGAATAGGAGTTTTAAATTACAGAATTTATACTGCCTATTTGACTGAAAGGAATTTTCTTATTTGATTTAATGCCTTTCATTACAGTTTTAGTAAATATATCTAAGAGATAAATATTTTAAACAGGTTCAGAGTTATTTTAGAAAAAGATTTTGAAACACATTCATTAAAGAATATATAAAAAATAGTGAATAGTTAAAATTTCTGAAAAAAATTATGTAGTGTTCCAGCACTCAAATGATGAATTTGTGATGGATCTATCCGCGACTATATTAATACCTTGGGGACTCTTCTGGGAAAAAATCATTTTATTCAGCCAACTTTCGCCAACTAGAAAGCGTGATTATGTAAATAAAGTACATTATATAAATTCTGTTTTCCAAGTTTGAGTGTTGGCAAGTAGGAGTTAGTAAAGAGTTTGCGAGTTAGTTTGTTAGTTGAAGATTGAAGGATAGTGGAATTATTAAGAGGTCTTGGAGTTGTCCAAGAAAACGGATTACGGAAGGTGGATCCAACTCCATTGATCAAATCCCGATAAAAATCTTCTGCAAGATTTAAGTGTAGGATCCGCTGAATAAAAAGTACAGGTATCGTGAGCTTGTTTAGTTAGAAATTGGCTTATTAGTGTGCGACGTAGTTTATATTGAGCTTATTTAAGCTATCGTGGAATCAGTTAATGGTCCGTATTATTATCCCCGTCTTATTGAATCTCACCTCCGCGCTCTACTATTTGATCGCCTATCTTAATTAGATTGTTATTGTGTCTGATTGATATTTTGGTAACAATAAATTAATTAGATTGAAATCATGTCTGTTGATCATTCAGTTTCTCCCACACACCTAGCCGGGTCTGCGGGTAGACAAGTCGGTTCCTGCTTACATCCGAAACCCCAGGTATTACAAATTGAGTAATCTCACTGAGCCATTTTATCTTTAGAGGATTAGGAAAAGGCAATTTAGAAATCAGCAATTTACCTAAACATCCAGCAGACACACACACAATTTACTGACAACATTCCATTTTATTTTTTAAATTACATAAAAATTCAAAATAAGTCCCAATGTTCATGGAAGTAAACAAAAATCAAAAGAATAACTTAAAAATAAACGCACAAAGAAAAAAAGCGAAAATTGCATCGCAAGATCTTTTTTTTAAAGCTTAATTCGGGAGCAGGCGCACTCTCGATGCTAATGTTCCCGTAAGGTGACTGAGTCACCCCAATTCTTTCTTTAAAAAAAAAATTTTACTATACAAGACAATAATCATTATTCCAGTTATTAATATAATAAAGAGAAAGTATACTTATACCTACAATTAAGAACTTTTCAACTTTTCTTTGGTAATTGGAAAAAAAAATATCAAACTGAACCAAGAAGTATCAAATGCGCGTGACTAATAAAAGCCACGCATCACACACACTTTTCGCTAACATTACAGGAATGTTATTTGCAGGCTAAACTGTCAAATTTTGTTCAAGTTATTGTAGTTTTATTGTCCTTTGATTATAGAAAAACAGCATGTTGAATTTTTATTGCATATGTCTTTTTGACAGGGCGCATTGTGTTTTGTGATATACTTGTGGCTTCATCTATTTCTTGATGGAGCTCATTAGGTAGCATTTGAAAATTTTCTTTTCAAATTAAATGTTTCTTGTGTTCATCGCTTTTCTCTTATTTACTTTCGCTGTCGTGATTAATACGCATTATTTCAGCAGGTTATTTCCTTGTTTGATCAGTTTCAAATTCCTTCATATCGATAGCGATCACTGATGCCCTTTTCTTTTTTACCGTGTTTTTATTAACTCGCTTTCTTGTCTATCCGTGTGGAATTTTGTAAGTGATTTTAAACTATAACTTCCCGAAGAGCTACAGACTTGAAATCTGGACCATAGCTCAGAAGTGGATGACAATGCATGGTAATGTGAAAAAAGTTCTAGTCTCAAACCCGGGCCCCCAAAGAGATGAGCCCCGATTTCGACAAGGGTCACGTAACTCCGGAACTTGTACGAATTTACACGAACAAAAACCACCTGTCGAAAGCGCGGATCGAGTTGCGTCTACATATTGAACTTCGTGGCTCTAGGGTCAAAGAGGTGCCCCCAGGTTACCATGTATTTTATTAACTCTGTTTCTTGTATGTCTGTCCGGGTGGAATTTTGTAATTGATTTTAAACTAATTTCCCGATGAGCTAGAGACTTGAAATTTGGACTATAACTCAGAAGCTAGCGACAATGGATGAAAATGGTTATAAAAACATGGTACATAAGAAAAATTTTTATTAAAAAATTATTTATATTCTGCTCGTTTACATATATAAACCATAATAAGTCGTTCAACACAGCAATCAAAACCACGAAGTTGCTTACAAGGGGGAAAATGTAGCCTGTTCATAAAAATATTTTGGAACAAAAGTGGTCTAACTGGTAACTAAGTCAAAACAAGTACCTTAAGATTGTAAAAAATCATTAGCCGCTCCCAAAAAAGACGGAGACATATGACAAATACATTTTAGTTCCCATGAAGACTGTCATATAGGATACTGACAAGGTCATTGTTAACAAAAAAAAGTTTTTCCCAGAATTAACGATTCCGTGAGCCTGGGGTGACTCTGTACCCCAAGTCACCACTCCCGGATGTGAAAATGTTATTAATAATCAATTTTGAAACTTACGTTAAATGAATAAATGTAGAGTAGTCTAATATCGGTTGGGATCAACTTTCAATTTTTTTTTCACTAATCAGTTCTTAAGATGCAAATTCTTTCAAATTTCAAGCAAAGTTTTCCTTTGTAAATTTGGTAACTCATTATAAAACACAATGGAAACAGCTTATAACATAGTGCTTGTTCATTAACGTTGCTCTAGGAAACATGAAGACTATTATTGTTACATTCCTTTAATTTTGAAGTATGATCAAGTGAGGAAGACAACACCTCAACTCGCATTCTGTTCCCTACAAACTTCAGGACTCTTAACTTCGACCCATTTAAAATGTATGAGGGGTACCAGGACTAGATTCTATCACTCAACAGAAACAGTACCGGAGACGGGATCGCAATTAGTACCATTCAGTTACCACCACAGCCGCCGCATCCAAGCCCATAAAATGCTGAAATATTATTCAATGTTTGGATTAAATTTTATTTAAGACTATTTAATGGGATAGAAAATTATTGATGGGTTCTGAGGAGACATGTCATAATGTTTAAAACTTCCTCTATTTAAAAATATGAGTTTTCAAAGTAATCCTATTGGTCAATTTAGAATTCTGAGATTCAGAAGTTATAAACAGAATCTCACGTTCTACGATCTGTGTTTTAACAGTGAATCTCATATCCCTTAGCAACGGTGAAACGTGTGCCATTTACTGGAGAATATACGTCTCTTACGGAAGTCGTAAAACAAATTCTGCGTGTTCGAAAGAGATTACACGCGTTTGTCTCTTAAATTCATAATCATGCTTCCCACACGGGTAACGTCATATAGGTGATATTTATTATTAGAAAGATGAGCAGTTAAGATCTAGGGAGATACGAGAGAAAGATACATATTGCAATAAATAAAATATGCAAGTGTTGTTTGAAACTGAATTTTGCCGGAGTAAACTAAAACTTCAAGAATAGTGAATGAGTGAATATTAACGTCGCAACTATTCAGCTACTCGAGGGCTTTTGGCAGCGGACCTCGTAATTCTGAATCGTGGTTAAATAACAAGGAAAACTTCAAGAGGAATCACAGGTTTTAAGCTCAATAATTTTAATTTTAATGGTAATTGATTGAATCATGTGTCCAAAACCAATAGATCTAGTATTTTTTAGATTAAGACCTAAATTATATATATATTAGGTTGAGGAAAAGGAAATCTATTATTTGACTTCGAGACTTCCTTTAAGGCGATATAGTACCCTAAAAATCATCAAACTATCGAAATTTTTATTGACTTATTTGATACCTCGAATCTTTATAAACAAGCCTGAAAATTTTCAAAACTTTATATATATATATATATATATACCTGCATTTTTTATCAAGTTATGGAGCAATATTTGATGCTGGACAGCAACTACCACGCCCACATTTCAGATTATCTGCTAGAAAAGAGCCTGATAAAAAATGAATTAATTATTTTTCTACCGCGCATAAATAAGACTGACTGGCATTATATATGCAGTAACAAATCATTTCAAGAAGGAATTGTGCAATTCATGCTAAAATTCTAGTTTGTGAATTGTTTATTGGGGGAAGAGAAAATGGATTTGGTCAAGGTTTAAAAGTTGTGCGGGCTTTTTATGATATTATTATGAATGAAATTAAAACTTCAAAACGGACTCTTCCAAAGCACTAATACTAAATCTCATTTTGATAACTCAGATAAATAAAAATCTAATTCGCAAGAATAGAAAAACTCTCATCTTTATATATTTGTATTCAGTGATATACACTCATGTCCATAAATTAAGGATAATGAAGTTCAGGCAATGAAAGAGACAGAAGCAAAACAAATTTGACTTAATTGCAAAGTTATTTATTAAACAAAAGGTGAAGAGCAAAAAGATGCTATATATTTGATATAATTAATAAAAATTGCGCTTTTTACTCCCTGGGGCAAATTTTAAAAAGAACCTATTTACAAAAAACAGTATAACATGGTTAGTATGATGGTTAATACGGGTATGTCTCCCGGACGATGCAATACAGGCCTTACAATGCCTACACATGCTGAGTATCAAATTATCAATCTGATCTTGGGGAATATTACACCACTCATCAAGCAATGCCCCCGAAGTTCCGGTAGACAGGTGGTAGGGGGTTGACGGACTGCAATTCGTCGGTGAAGCATATCCCCACATCCTATTGGACTCAAGTCCGGTGAGTAGGCGGGTGAGGGGAGTGAATTAACGTCGCCTGAAGCACACGAGGCCTGGCGACGGTCGCGTATTTGAACCTGTCGTGCGCGGACGACACCTGCTGCACCCCTCCCTCCCACCCACCCCGAGGACGGCGCCTCGACAATTACGTGCATCGTCCCCACGCGTCTTAGTTATAGATCGACTCATGACATGCTGCATGATCTGATTCCTAGACACTCGCGTGGAGTATGCTGGACAATCCATACGGGGATATCCTCCGATTGAAGGCATTGTCTACGTTTGCACGGTGAGTACGGGCGTTGTCATCCATAAACAGAAATTCAGCACCCATGGCACCCCGAAACAAACATACATGTTGTTCCAGAATGAAATCCCGATAGATGTGGCCTGTCATCGTTACACTCTGAACATGCAGGTCAGTTCTGGAACCAAGAATAATTCCTCCCCAAACGAGCCATCCTGCACCACCGTAACGGTGTCGTTCAATGGTGTTCTCTTGGTGGTAACGGGTACCTGGCGCTCTCCATATGAAAGTCCGGCGAGAATCAGACTGAAAACTAAACCTGGACTCGTCGGAAAACATCACACAAGACCACTGTTGCGGTGTCCACAATGCATGCTCTCTACTCCAGGTTAATCGCAGGCGACAGTGAGTTGCGGTAAGGGGAACACATCTGACAGGCCTACGAGCATATAGACCAATGTGCCCTAAGCGTCTGTACACGGTCTGCCTTGAAACTGTCGTACCGGTAGCTGAAGAGAGCTGACGAGATAGCTCTGATGCTGTGCTCCATCTGTTTCTTTTGGCAGTAACTGCCAAATACCGGTCCTCATTCGGCGTTGTAACTCGGGGGCGACCTGTGCTGTAATATCTACTCACATTACCATCATCTTGGAATCGTTGCCAAAGCCTGGAGATGAACTCTGGGCGATTCCAAGTTCCTCGGATACTTCCAGCTGCGTACGTCCACATTCCAGTCGTCCAATAATTCTACCACGTAAAAAATCATCCAAATGCTTCCTTTGTGCCATAACTATGCGGTTATTGCACTGAAAGGCTTTTAAAGCGCTTGTGAACAATTTTACTTCTTTGCCACCATTCCTTATATACCCCTCTTACACTCTCGTCATTGTGACGTACTATCCGCGCCATCTGGTGGTTTCCTGTAATTTGCATATTCTTCTTCAAGATGTGTGATAATTCTACAGGTGAAATTTTTATTTTTGAGTTCAATTTCTGTTTGATTCTGAATTATCCTTAATTTATGGACATGAGTGTATGTATATATATCGCATGTGTTTGAAATTCCACACTTTTATTAAAATATTTTAAGATATTTATTTGAACAAATTCACTTATGCAGCTCTTAGATTTTGATATATTTTACTTATAAATTGTGATTTGATTTTGCTTTCGTTCGTGTACAATATTTAAAATCATGGAAATAAAAAATAAAGGCATAAACATATTTTGTACGTGTTGTGCATTTTCTCTGAGCATGGAATTAGCTCCGAAGTGTGTGTATTATTTTTTTTATAATTATTAAGGTAAAGTTTTATGAAATATTGATCTTTTATTCGTTATCTGTATATTCATTATGGCAGTATACTGTTTAATTGTTCTACATTTGTGCAATTTTTTTTTATGGTAAGCAGTTTTAAAATAAGCTAATTAACATTTCATAAAAGTTTCAGACTATTCGATAAATATTATTTCATGGTATTCATGGAATGAAAACTTCAAACTCGTAATTCTCCCTGTTGAATTTTTGTACATATATTGTTATTCAAAACCCTAAGGCTTTTTTGATAATTGAAGTATGGGTTTGCAAAAATTTTACATTTTGTGAAATGTATGTTTTGTAAATCTCTGCATGGAATTAGCTGCAACATGTTTAGTACTTTCTCTAAAAAAATTTCAAAATCAAAATTAATGTTTTTTAAGAATTTTTGGAAGTTTAACTATAAAAAAATAATAATAAATTAAAGAGCAGCAGCAGAGAAAAACCCATGCACAGTTTTATGTAGTATATTATAAGGTACTTGGGGAAAAAATTTTGAAAAAAAAGAATTCAAAAAAATTCAAATTTCACAAACATTTTGCAACCAATTTTAAAATTTTTGTATGGAATTATTATTAAATATTAACTTTTATAAAATACAATTAAAACCAAATATCAAATATTAAAAAAAAAATTTGTGAAGATGGTACCATATTGCCTTAACATATTTAAAATTACCAATTTTGGTCAAAAAATGCCCGTTTTGTTATATAATTTGTTGCCCTTTTAAAGGTAGCTTCATAATACCTCTCTCATAGAATTCTTTGTCCTTTTTGGCAAAAACCTCCAGCAATCGATTTTCACAACCTTCTGGATGCCAATTTCTTATTACTAAGGAAGATTTGCAATGCAAGAAAAACATGGTAACCGCTACGTTCCAGGTCCGGACTATATGGGGGATGCATCAAAACTTCCCAACTAAGGACACGGAGTTTCTGGCGATGACCTGACGCTGTCCTGATAAAACACAATACCTCTTCTGTTAGCCAATTTTGGTCATTTCTGGTCAATCGCTAGCTTCAAACCGTTCAATTTCTGACAGGAGAGATCCAAATTTAGTGTTTGGCCATATGGAAGACACTCATAATAAATTATTCTTTTCTAATTCCACCAAATGCACAGTAGAACATTCCTGGTTTGACTGCCATTTGTATTGTTTCACCGCGCTTTGACCACAATCGTTTTCACACAATGGTCTTATGTGACCCATTTCTCATCCCCAGTGGTCATCCATTCTAGAAAGGGGTCAATTTCATTCCAATTGGCCAAGGCTTCACAGATGGTAATTCGATCCATCATGTTTATGTTAATTGGTGTATCACCCCAAACATCAAGCTTCTTTTTGAATCCAGCTTTGTGAAAAAATGTTTAAAATTGTTTCATGGTCGATCTTCCGCTCTGGGTGATGCTACAGCTACTAACATGCCAGTCAACGATAATTTTCGTGATTTTATCGGCGGGCATACCTGAACGGAAACGACGAAACCAAAATTGCTCGTAATTGACTGATACAGTATCGGGACCAAAAACCCCATCAACAATTTCAGCCTCCTGGCTTGCATTTTCTCCTTTATCAAAGAAAAACTACCAGTACCAATTTTCTATTTTTTGACTTAAATTTTTAACACCCCGTAACTCACAACTGCTTAGGCAAGGTAATAAATCGCAAAAAAAATTTTCAATGCAAAATGTCATCTTTCCAACGCGAGCATAAATCTTAAATTATTTGATCGATACTATACGGGATATCGATCACTACAGCCATCTACCGGAAAAGATTTCTTTTTCTCCAACCTGCTATCAAAGCATTCATTTTTATAATATAAATTCATAACAAGATAAATAGCTGCTAGAAAAACAAAACATTTAGGAGAGAGCCGTGTTGTGTGTTTTATCAGTTCAAATGAAAAGCGAGAAAAAAAGTAGACGTACATTCATTCAAAATAAAGAAAGGCACTGGGGGCATGTAGTAGGGATATTATAATCACGTGTTCAAATGAGGGGAAGTAGTCATTTTGTAGTTGATTTTAGGAGAATGCTGGGTTCCAGCCTTCTGCTGGAAAAGTGCACATGTGTAATCTATTTAGTTAATTTAGAAATAAATCAAAACAGAGTGTAATCTGAATGTGGAAAATTCTTCGGGTGACGAACCTCATTGTCTTGCGTGATGAGGATGACACCAATAGTTGAACCTCTTCTCTCAAATTTCGCACCACTCCAATGGGAGCACTTTAAGCCTCTACTGGTTTAACGTGCATCAGCACCTCTACATGGTGGGTTTCCAATTGCGCAAGGACTCAAAACCGCCCCTTGACAACACCACAGCTTCGAGCTCGAAACTATAACCACTAGAATACCTTAGCCACCTATCTTTCTGGAATTCGTAAATATATTTAAACATGTTAACACTTAAGCAAAATTGGCTTTTTATTACTTTCCCTGCGTCTCACTAGCACTATGCAGTACAAGTTTCTGTTGAAAAAATGTTCTGCAACTTTATAGTCTTTATTTATAACACAAAGGAGGTGGGTAAAGATCGACCTTTTTTCGCCTATCATAGTCATGAAAATTTAAAGTATTTATTGGAATTATATTATTATATTTATGTAAACTTTAGGTGTATTGATCTTTAATTTTATTCACATAAAACAAGTAATATAAAAAAAATTTAAGTCAATTCCTACTTTGAGTGGGTGAATAGAAAGTATTTTATTAACGATTAAAAATTTGAACAAGATTATATATATATATATATATGGAGAGAGTGAACTAACAGTAGGAATTAAAGAAGCATGATTTGCCTAGATTGTTGTAACAATCCACACCCGGTTTAGCAAGTTTGGCTGAAAAACCGGTTTTCGACGCCAACTTTTGTCATTGTTTTAGCAGTTACATTGTTAAAACAATGGAGACAAATCTAAGTTGGCGTCGAAACCGGTAATTAATGAATTGATATTTGAAAAAACTATTAACATCGAGTGTCATCCACTACAAGTTTTAAAAAATTTGTTTGAACTTGATCGGATGAATAGAAAGAATTTTATTAACGATTGAAAATTTGAACAAGATAAATATATATGTATATATACATAAATATATATAGAGAGAGAGTGAGCTAATAGTAGGAATTTTAAAAGTCATCAAACTTGGCAAGTTCGTTGAGTTTTATTATTTTAAGCGCTTTTTCTAACTTTCATTTAAAAATAAAAACTGTTAAGCGCTTTAAGTACCACTATATTTTTTGGTCTCTCAAGTACTACAATAATAAGGCTTTTAAACTGACATTCATTTGTTATGGTGCATCGAGCGTGTTGATATGATACGAAACAAAATAGCTAGTCGAATCGGTTAGGCAGATCGGCTGGGCAAGAAAAAGTGCGATATGTACTTTGTGTTAAGTGACTCTGATCTTCCAGATTTTCCACGATTAACATGGAAGAAACTACGATATTTAACTCTTGGGATATATCAGCTTAAGAAAAGCTGATAATACACTCACGAACACCTTAATCAATCGGGGCTGTACCCTCTTTACGTAAATCGAGAAGATTCCTCAGTTGTTCGACTCCAGTTGAGATCGCGACACACAAATTCAAAAGTACAGAACATATGGATAAGAACAGGTATAGGTCATAATCCAAACATTGAATTGTATTGTCTGTGCAAAGATGGTGCTCGAGTTGTTGGCTGCTGTGCACATGTCGCTTCTGC
>BMAO01027428.1:0-18150 GCA_019973975.1 Trichonephila clavata
TGTGCCAGCTCAGGTGGCATCAAAGTCACTTGAGCAAGGTACAAAATTACCAGGTGAGCCTTTCATTACCCTTCCAATGAATCACAGTAGTCTGATGCATCAAATTACTTCCTCCCGGTTCAATACATATTCCAGATATTTTAATTATGTATAAAATACATCAAAATAACACTGATACAATGTTACACATTTTCTAATTTATAATGCATTTTTATACTAAGCATTTTTACCCCCAGAAATTATCTCAATGAAAAACCAATCAAGATAAAGGGCAAAACATAATTTGTTGGATATAGCTAAATTTAAAATACAAATTATTATTCAACACATGCATCTTCAAACATGTATCTATTATTTAACATTTATATGTGGATTTTTAAAATTCAAAAACTCTTCATCAAAGGCATTTTAATTTAAACGGAATTAAAATATTTCACTCACTTCATAAAATTTCTGAGTTCCACATGCAATTCCAGCAAACTTTTTTCTTTAAACGGGATCATTTGGACAGTAACATTCTGAAAGGAAAAATATATTTTTAACCTTTATTTAAGATATAATTATAATAAATGTCAATTCATAAATTAGATGAAATACAATAAAAACACATGCACTTCAGGGAAGCTATACAACTAAAATGCTTTCTAGTGTCTTACGTTGTTTGGGGGAAACACATTATCCCACCCTTCAAAAAGTCTCCCATATACCTTTCATCCTAATTACTGTAATTAAGAAAGCAATGACACATCATATCTAAACACAAACTTCTGAGGAATCTTAAAATCATTTGCTTTCAATATTCCTGCTACAAGGTTAAACTCCGTTGAATACATATACATAATTATATATAACAACCCTCTTTTCAATTAAATTATATTTTTTCTTACTCCTGGTAGGGGGGGGGGGCAAGTTTAAAACTAATTTTTTTTTTTACTCATTCCATTTCTAATTAATGTGTTCTTTCAATAATGCATGAAAATTCATTTTATATATATTAAAAGTCCTTCTGAAAAAAAGAAATGCTTTACTAACTGTGTTTTTTTTAATATGCACAGAAGCTTGTCAAAATATTAAAATTCTTAACACACCTACAAACCTTAGAAACTCAGCAAAGAGCTTCCTATTAAAACAGTAAATTATGAAGAAATAACAAGTGCTCAAAAACATCAGCTATATCTTTCACAACTGCTCAAAAACAGATCCCATTCTTTTTGTGCATTACATTTTTCAATTTTCAAATTGTCACAATTCTCCCACTCATATCTTCTTAATTACTTTTTATAAATACTTATGTGTTTACAGCAATTCTCAAATGAAAACTTTTCACTCATTTTTTTAAATGAATCAGAACACAGATGATAATTCAAGATATTCTTTTACAGTTGAATAACTAATCCCTTTTTTTTACTTTTACTGAGGGAACACATTATGTTTCTTTGTATTTTATGTTAATTATGAATGCTTTGTTGACAAGTTTAGTTTTTCACATCAAGTTATCAGTCTAAATGAAGGACAGAACACGCTTTTATACTCATTGGAATTTCTATGTAAAAAAAAAAATTACAAATGAAAGATACTTTTTAAGTTATAATTCTTACAACAAGGTTTTTTAAATACCATTCCATCAATATTTTGCTAATATTTCTTATCATACTTCTTTAGAATAATTTGATGAATCATATGACGGAAAAATTAGAAACAGGCATAACACAAAATCTTTAAACTAGAGAAGGAAAACAATGTACATCATAGAAATTTTTTGAGAGAGAATATAATCACATTTCATGATATATTTTATAGGAGTGTAATCAAAAACAAGGTGTATGATCCTCAAAAATACAGACCAATTAAATACCAAAGAGGTAATTCAAAATATGTTTCAGAACATGTAGAGGGGGGGGGGATTGAAAACAAATAAAAATTTAACATACATGTTGAACCATTCCAGGGGTTTAATTAATAAGAGAATCATATTTAGATGTTTATTTTCATAGGGTGAAATATTTCAACACATGGAGAGACAGTTATATATTTCACATTTTATTAATTTTGAAAAGCCCAGTTTTTAAAAATTCTCACAGCTTATTAAATTTCCAGTAGTATGCTAATGGGAATGTATAATACCTTTATTAATCAATGTAGCAATGAGTTTTAGAACATGTTGAGTAATGGTAGAAAGAAGAGACATAACTCAACAGAAATTATGGCTGTATTAAATGAAAATAAGATAAATTGAAAGACATAATATATTTCATAAAAACCTGTCAGATGCATAGAACTAGACATGATAAACTTTATGGAATTTCAGTTTTATCAAAAGATGAAAATTCTTAAATACAAAAGAAGAAATGCATGTCTTAACACACATTTTCTTATCCAACAGGAACAAATGTTTTGGATGAAACAAAAACTTCCCCAACGCTTAGCATAGGACATTGTTGATGTAATGAATATTAACACATTCTTTTATTTTTAGGAGAACACTAAACAAATAAAGAAACTCAGTGCTATCAGTTTTCCTTTACACTATTTTTTTTTATTCTCAATGTTTGATTTGTCACAGTAAAGCAAATTTCTAATATTACAGAACAATTAAATACGTCAACATGATCACAAATCTGTTTCTGATAAACTCAGAGTAATATTACATAAAAACTGTTAACACTGAACTGCTCAATGAGATGGAAGGAGACATTGAAGGGCCATCGAAATCTATAGAAAACAAATACAGGAACAAAAAGGAAGATAATTAGTGAGTAGTATTTGAAATTGATTTAAAGAGACTTTATAGAAATATTTACAACTGAATCTCACATGTATTTAAAGAAACCGAATCAAATATATCAGGAATTGTCACAATAATAATGCAATGTTTAAAAAAATCTGTACTTTTTTTAATTTATTAGAAATTTCACTAGTTACTGCATGTAAGTTTAACATTCTACAGACAGTATTATTTCCTATTTAAATTAATGATCTGCAACTCAAATTTTACAACTCTTTACTTCCTTTTCTTTCAACCAATAAGAATATAAATGACATTTCACGCGAAATCCTTTTAGGGTTCAAACACAAATGCCATATTTTCAAGCATTATCTAGAAATATATTATTATGATTGATTGATATCATAAGTTAATTATAAAAAACATTGTTGCTAAGAACAATTAAGTTTTCTACCATTCAAATTATCAATCCAAACCAAAACACACATTTTTATACTCCTTTGAATTTAAGCAAACAATAAAAACTACAAATAGAAGATGTTTCAAAATGGTATTTTTATTTACTCACACATACTTAAACAGTTCCAGTTAGAGTGAAACAGTTTTCAGGACTGGAAAGGTAGTAATTGTTCATCTGCACCTCACATTTCCTCTGAGAAACGGGTTGCAAAGCTAAAATGGAAGCTTTTGGTGTGTTAAGTACAGGGCTTGGAAAAACTCCATGTAATATGTATAAAGCAAGACAATTTTACTTTAGAGAATTTTCGGATATGGAAAACTTAAAAGTTCATGAACATACCAAAGTGCATATGATTGGAGAACAAAGAATAAGAATACAAAAATTTAAACATCTTAAAATGATTAATCATTCTTTTTTCCATTATTATACATCGTAATTAAATAACATTTTTTATAATTCACAAATTCAGAGAAACCCATTAAAATGCCTTTTCACGTTAAAGTAGAGACAAAATGTTTTATGAAATATTGAAAATAATAAGAATTTTCACAGATCTATAAACAAAAAATAAAACCATTAACTTTAAAGTTCATGTTTTCACATAAATATATTAATTAAATTTTAGAATACACCATCTATCATCACATGAAGATCAGGTAAAACCCAACAAACCACGCAATAATGTTTTTTTAGGAAAATGACTGTCAAAAGTGTCTGAAGCATATAGCAAAATTCAACACCTCTTCTGAAATACAGTACGGGCAAGCATGCAATTTCCCCATGAAGTACTTTATCCATCCTCTATTTTTCCCTTAGCAGGACACTAAATGTTTATCTTTCCAATTTTTTAAATAACTCTTAATTCAGAAAAAGTACAGTGATGTGATCAGAAATGCATGCTGCATGAGTGGTATCAAATATCAGATGTCCCATATTTATTATTCATCAGCTATTCATTAAATTTTGTGGTTAATATTGGATGGCACTTTAAACTATAAAAAGAGTCAAGAGAAAAATTACCATGTAACTTGTGCAAGGTTAAAATGAATATTGTGATCCAGGCCATCATAACTCAAATGAACTTTGAGATATGTCAACTCTTTAGCTAATTTCGAGTTTTTTAGTCACTTCCAAAGAAGACAACCTAAAACGGACAGTAAATTTTATAAAGTAAAAATTATGTACAACTTACTAATATTAGATATCAAAGAACTAATAAATTTTGGAATATTTAAAAAAAAAAAATAACAGGACAGAGGGCCAAAAACCGAAGATAAATAGGAACTACTGAATATAAAAAGTAATACTGTACAGCACAGTCGAAACAGACAAATCATAGAAAGGAAACAATATAAAATATTAATAATTCATCTAGTGCAAATGGATGTTTAACAAACACAACTACATGTATTTTTTTAATTTGTACAAAGAGAAACGCTGAAAGAAATAATTATTAAGTTGTTCAAAACGATTTAACAAAATCGAAATAGTGTGGTCAGGAGATATAACTTACAAATTTTCAGGACCATTCCCTTCTCTCATCTACTCTGCCGACAGAAACGCAGACAGCTTTCAAAGACATCCACTGATTAATATGCAAAAAGTAATATTTCTGAAAACGGTCATGGTAAACAGAGGAAAAGAGTTTCCAAAGCATCAGATTTAATACACAAAAGCTTGACACTTTGAAACAAAAGTGAATTTCGACAACAAAGGATCCGCTCAATGCGTTGCCATATCTTAAAGATAAATTTACATTTCTTTTACTGTGTGGTGCCAGAGAAATATATAGATACAGGAAACCTATCCTTTTTAACAGCTTTTAGCCCCTTCACGTTTATGGAATTACAGAGCTAATATAAAACAGAACTACAAAAGTAACATCATAGATATAAAAAGTTATTTTTACTAACCACACAACTAAATCAGTATCAGCAGGAAAAGTACAACTCAACTCAATCGCATTTAAACGGATGCGAAAGCAGAGTGATGTTATATTTCTCGAACTTGGCTCCGGAGAGCGATTTTCGATTCCAAATCCTAAAATTGCCGCAGGGACTGGGTTCGAATCCCGGAGAAGGCATGGATGTTTGTGTTGTAATCCTTTCTTCTGTCTGTGTTGTTTACCCCCGTGTTATACGTTCGGTGGTGCACGGGGTTTATAAATGTTAAAAAAAAAACCCTAAAAATTATCGTAATCAAAGCATAAATGACAAGTTTCACATAATTACGCTCTTAGAAACAATTACCTGCATTCAATTAAAATTCTTTCAAAAAAATGGTACCTTTTTTTTAAACATGTTATAACTGTTTTTGAATCAATAGTTTCATGCTCAATCATATCACAGGTTGGAAATTCGAATTCACCAATTGTTTGGTGCAATGAAGGTTGCTGCATGATCCATGATGCTGAGCTCAGTGCCGGTTTGTGCATCGGCACCCAGGGAACGGATAAGCAGGACTTAACCAGATTTTCTGGTTATAAATTTCGATCCTTTAGTGCCAAGGGAGCCTGTAGATCAGGCATGTCAAACTCATTTGATATCACCCACATCAACAATTTTATATTAAGTTGAGGGCCGCATGTTCTCAATGTTCAAAAAATTAATAAATAGGATTTTTAAAATGATTATATTCTTATTTATAAAACTCAATGTATTATATACTATACATACATAATCGTTTATAATATTTCCTTTTATTTTTTGAACTATACGTGTTTTATAAAAAATAAACAAAAGTTATAATATGAAATTTTATTTTATATTTCTTTTAGAAGATATTTGACGTCATTAGTTTTCTCTCAATGCAAGTCATCAAAACTTGGTTGAACATATTGAGCTGATGTAATTTTTTCAAAAATGATGATAAATGTTTATCATTTAATCCTAACCTTTCAGAATTTTTGTCATTTTTTATTAGTTTATTGCATAAATAAATGCTTCCAAACACAGCCATTCATTATACGCGTAACAAATGATAACATTTTAAGAATCCGATCTACAGATGAATATGTGTTGAAAAATTTAGAGTTTCAACTTCAAAACATTTTTGCTTGAACAAAGAATCACAATAGATTTCAATTAATTCCATTTGTAACTTTTCATCAACAATTGCAATATCGACAGATAGAGGTGAAGTTAAGAAATGAAATTGTAATTCAAAACTTTTTAAATTTAGAAAATATCCGATCGAATTCCATCTTTAACAATTAAATTTGGTGAGAATATTCTGTAAATTTTAATTTAAGCGATTTAATCAATAGATTTTGAAAGCATTCAAAGAGAGATGCTTTCTCTTAGTAATAATTTGTCTGTAATAACTTTTGTTCGAAAGCGTTAATATCAATTAGCATCGTAACAAAAGGATTTTTGCCTTGAAGCTTAAGTTAAGTTGATTTGTAAGATTAACTGAGAAAGCCATTCCTTCAGCATCATTTTCTTCTTTCATCTTTTAATTCAGCATCTTTTTCTTCTTTCATATATTCTCATCTTTCAATTCAGAACACTCATAATTTTTTCTTTGTTTCCAAGAAAATAATGATTCACTCGAGAAAATTAAACAATCGTTTTAACACTTTATGACTCGAAATCCATTGAACTTTCGTATAATATGGTTGACCGATAAATTCCCATTCTTTATCTTCCAGAAATGAAGCAAATCGATGTTGCTAAAGTCTACATGCTCAAATATAGTTTTCAATTTTACTGACTACTTTAAAACAAGTCCAATATATCATAGTTCATGTCCAAGAACAGTACTTGCAAGGAAATAATACAATGAAAATATTTAAAATTATCATTACCCTGTTGTTTGCTTGTTTCTTTTAATTTCGCGAACCCGGGGTACCCTAGTGATCCTTCTCTATTTTCGACCCTCTTTCTTGTCATTCAATTCATTCTTTCTTTCACACTTCCCGTCTAGACCACAGATATTAAAACAAATGTTTGGCGCAGTATAGCCGAAATCGGCTCTTGCGCCAATAAACCCCAAAATCACTCATTCACTCTTTTAATTTCGTTGCTCTTTTCGTAATACTGGTCACGGTAGAAGCGCTATCAGTTGCAAGACACCCCCCCCCCCAAAGGAACACTTCGTCTCAAAACTTCTTTAAATGCATCAAAAATATGTATGATGAATAATACATGACTCGACTAAAATTCTCGACTATTTCATCACCTCTGCTGGTTACAGAAACTTACACTTAATTGTTTTTTTTTTATTTGTGTTAGACATAATACCGTATTTACTCGAATCTAAGCCGCCATCAATTCTAAGCAGCACCCCAAATTCTCAACAAAATTTTGTGAAAATTGAAAAATAGTGTAAGAGGGTATATCGGTATCAAATTTTACGAAATTAAAAATTTAAAATGAGAACTAATAAGAAAAGAATAGTTAGTTTTTTTATCAGTATTATAACTTTTAACTACATACATGCCCGTAATTGCTCTAAATACCTCCTCCAACAAATTCTTTCCCTTCGATTTTAGCTAATTTTTACTGCAGTTATATTGTCTTCAAAAAATTTAGTGACTGCGGTCACACAAAGTAACTAACTCGAGTCACGAGTTTGAGCTGTGTACCAATGAAGCCGATGCTTGTTAAATATGTCGAGGCTAAAACGTCTCCGTGGTGTCGTGTGGAAGTTAGAAGAGGGGGTGCCAGCTCAGGTGTCGACCACGTCACTTGACCAGGGTCCGTCGCCAAACGCTCTCGAGTAGCTGAACAGTGAGACGTTAATTTTCCCTCTCCCTGACTCAACAAATGCAGTAAATACATATTTTGTAAAAAAAATTTTAAGAGTTGATTTCAATTCCGACAACCCGTCGTCACAAAGTTTTGCAATATCTTTGTCATAGTTTTGTATTTGTGTCATCGTGCCTTTTAAAATTATATCCCATAGCAACTGAATTACAGTTTTTACATGCCAGGTACAATATTTTATTTTTGCTTTGGGCATAAAAATATTCCAGTTCCTATTTTTCTTGAAAATTAAAGTGTCTATATTTTCTTACTTTGTTCCTGAAGTTTGTGATTATGTTTTTACTAAATAACTTTTTATTTTAATACTAGCTCTTACCGCCCGCTTCGCTGGAATTTCATGATGTTTTATAAATTTTTATTGCTTATATATATGTATAAATTATTGATATCTAAGTCCTGCATTAAGAATTCGATTGTATAGAAAAATATACTTATACCTGTAACTGTCGCCTGTTGATAAAAAAAAAGGGCAGAACTCATCTAATTTGTGTTTTCTAAAAATCTCTAAAATTGAAGCATAGAATGATGTTTGCTCTTTCGTAACCCAAAAACCAAGTGGATTCCCGCAAAACCAATTTTCGGTGGATCTCTACTCCGTAAATTGAACATGCAAGCCAAATTTCCAGTCTAAATCTAACAGTAAAAACAAAAGTTTTACTATCAATATCCCGTAATCCCGTTGAGAGCCGTTTTCCAAAATAACCGCTGTTAGCGGATTTCAACCCAACAAAAGAAAAATGCAAACCAAATTTCATTATTATAGTCCTTGCAGCTCGAAAAAAGTAATTTTTTCCGTCAATACGTCCAGTAACCCCCTGCATCCCCCCAGAACTTGATTTGCTTAAAATACATTCTTAGTGGATCCCTATTCAACAAAAGAAACATGCTTAACAAATTTCAAGTATATGGGTCTAACAATTAAAAACAGGAATTTTTTTCTGTAACTCCTCTTGACCCCTCGCAACCCTCCTTGGGGGTCAATTTTCGTTTTACTCTTTGTTAGAGGAACTCTATTCCATGAAAGGAACATGCCTACCAATTTTCAAGCAGGATGATCAAATAGTTTAAAATGGAAATATTTATCAATTACGCCTCTTAATCTCCCGAAATTAAACTTGGTAGTTCATATTCGCGAAACCATTTTTTAGCGGTTCTCTGCTTTACGAAAGGAATCTGCTTATCAAATTTCAAGACTGTACGTCTAATAGTTTAAAAATGGGGATAATTATCTATAACGCCACTTGAGCCCCGCAACGCCACTTCTGGGTCTGTTTTCACAAAACCAATTTTGTAGGGGAATTGCTCACTATGAAAGGAATCTGCTTAGCAAAATTTGAAGACTGTGCGTCCAATAAATTAAAAATGCAAAAAAAAAATTATCAATAACGCCCCTTGAACCCCGCAACGCGGCCTAGGGATCGATTTTCACAAAACACATCTTGTAGTGTATCTCTATCCTATGAGAGGAATCTGCTTACCAAATTTCAAACTGTGCGTCTAATAGTTTAAAAATAGAAATAATTATTTATATCTGCCCTTAACACCCGCAACACCCCTTGGGGGTCAATTTTTCCCAAACCTGTTTTGTAGCGGATATTTACTCCATGAAAGAAACATTCCTACCAATTTTCAAGCAGGGAGGTGAAGTAGTTTAAAAACGAAAATATTTATCTAGTACGCCACTAAATCCCTTGCAACGTTATTTAGAGGTCTGTTTTCACAAAACCTACTTATAGCTGATCTCTACTCTATAAAAGAAATCTACTTATCAAATATAAAGACTGTGCGTCTAATAGTTTAAAAATGGAAATAATTATCTATAACGCCCCTTAAGTCCCGCAACGCCACTTGAGGGAAATTTTCACGAAACCCATTTTGTAGCGTATCTCTACCCTATGAGAGGAATCTACTTACTAAGTTTCAAGACTGTACGTCTAATAACTTAAAAATCGGAATTTCTAACGCCCCTTAAACCCCCGCCCCCGCAAACAATTGCTGCTAATTTGAAATTACAAACAGACACTTCAATTTTATTTATTTATATAGATATAGATTGGAATTATAATAAAGATTGTTTAAATGTGACTAAAAATGTAAATAAAAAAAAAAAGAAAGGATTAAAACTAACCGTAAAACTTATCAATTTTTTGTTTCTTGCATTGCTTTTTGCTTATGAAGCCTTGATTTATTATTTTTAAAAGTGCATCCGAAACAGCCGATGCTCTACTTAACTGAACGGTGAGATAACTATCATAAAAAAAAAATTATGGCACGTGTCAGCGTATTATCATGTGCGCGTAACACTATTATGTCTCATGAAGAGCATCGGTCGCCAGTAACCAAAACAACGACTTCATTAGCTCAGCTTGGCGTTCAATTTGGCGTTCATCTTGGCATTCAGTTTCACGTTCACCCGTATAGTTTTCGTTCCCGTAAGAATACGGGAATAAAATATAGCCTATGTTACTCCCCGTTAATGTAGCTTTCCATTAGTGAAAGAATTTTTAAAATCGCACCAGCCGTTTCCGAGATTAGCCGGAACAAACAGACAGACAGACAGACAGACAAAAATTTTAAAAATTGGTTTTTTGTTATGAGTACCGTATAAACTTTTAGTGCATTAAGTAAAAAGCTGCTAATTTGAAATTACAAACAGACACTTCAATTTTATTTATTTGTATAGATATGAATAAAAGACCAAATCCACTTTCATTCACAAACTATTGAGTAAACACTACATTTCGTCTTGACCATCTTAGGGATTTTAAATTTTAAAAAATAATATTCCAACTACTTCTATCAAAGAGATATAAAAGTCGCACACACAATGAATTGTAATGGAATCAATAACAAATAATATTCATAAATGCATTTAAAAATTAATTTATTATAATAATATTAAATGAAAATTTTTTTTTACAAAATATTAAAAATAATTTTCACTTAAATGCTATTTTTATAATAAAATAGGATGTTTTTAAAAACAAGAATAGATAACAGGTTAATATGCTGTAAATTTTTAAAAGTTTATCGGAAATAAATTTCAAAATAAAAAAAAAAAACCTTAAAGATTGATTTTATAAAATGTAACTAATTTTGTAAAATGTCTCCGCGGGCCGCAAGTGGCACGCGTGTTTGACATGCCTGCTGTAGATCTTCTGCGCCCAGGGCCCGAAATGAGCTTAAATCGGCACTGGCTGAGCTATAAAACTTCAGTGGAGTGGTGTGAGAATCTGGTTTTTCATCTCTTTTTAATAGAACGAATGGAGCACTCTAGGCATTTTCTTAGAAATATGTAAATTATTTATAATATTTATAAGAATATGCTTTAAAAAATTGATGTGGTCGGATATGTGTTACCAAATCTGCACGAGCTATCGGATTTTTAATTTAAAAAATTCCATGAAATTTATATTTTTACTGATTCATTCAGTTTGAAAATAAAATAAAAAAACACCACTGCAATATGTTTAAATAAATCTATGCTGTTGAAAACTGTGCATTTTTAGGCAGTCTGATGTTAAGCATGAAATATAAGGTAATAATGGATGCTTTTGTACTTTTAGCAGAAAAACTGTAAAAATTTTTCATACTAATTTGTTGAATACCCAGAAGACATCACCTCTCTACCGAAATACATGAAGCATGTCATGCTATAGGATGTTTCTACAGAGAAGGTTAAAAATCTGCTTATAAACATCAGTCCAAGAATGTTTGCATCATGACTTCATAATTAAAAGAGAAATGATTGTCAGGATTTGCAGCAATCAGATATTCAGGACAATAAACATGTAACCTCTTGAGAAATATGAAACGGTGAACTGAAATTTCATTCCCAGAACAATTTGAAACATACACACAAATTTTACACTATCATAATGCATACACAAATATAAAAATGACCTGGGAAATAGTAAGCATTTCAATTCAAAGAGAAAAAAGGGTGCAATAAGAGAAATACTTTTTTAAAAAAAAAGAATTTTTTTTTTTTTTTTTTTTTTTGGAAAAGGGGGGGGGGATGACGAAGTAATTCTCTTTGAGTACACAAGTCAGCCTGCAGTTTAGTTTAATTTGAAACATGTCACACTAGCCGTGCATTAACTATTTTTGCATATCACTTAAAATTAATCTATGAAAAGCATATTTAAAATATAAAATCTGTCTGTAATATTTTAATGTATTTGCTAATATATAATTCATGGCTTGGAATAGTATGCAGGATTTTACAATTATAGTTACATTCATTTTCAATGTATAATGTCTGCACGAACTGTGTGATTATGTATATTAAAGATGAATTTCTCTTCACATTTTAAACTTATCCTTCACATATTTTTTTTTATGGGAAATGTAAACACTATCCCAAATTTATTTAATCCATGTTCTCTTTTGAGCTGCATCAACAATATAATGCAAGTCAATTAGTGCCACAGAAAAGAAATCAATAACTTTTATTTTCTTCAATTTTTTATTAAAATAAATACATATCTTAATAATAAGTATAATACAACTGAAAATTTATGCTGTTTTTTCCCCAATTATAATAACATTTCGAAAAACTAGATGAGAAATGACAAAAATAAATGAAATTTCACCAAATCACTGTCAAGAGCTTATTACAGAACTCATTCAGCAAGCTAAATTCATAAATATTATTTGATATAATATTTATTAATATTAAATGAATTTTAATATGGATTATTCTATAATCCCAGTTTGAAAATTAAATTATAAACCCTTCTTTAAAAAAAATTTCACATCACAAATAATTTTAAACAACATTGGATATTATGGTAAATTTAGTGACTACAATAGTACACTGACTAGATAGATCTCAAAAAGTTTTGGCTCCATCTGTAAAGTTTCATAATTCGTAACACTTACAGGAGGAGAGAGAAAATAGGATAACATTTATAAATAGTTTTCATTTGTTATTATAGTAGCATTTATTGCTATTTTATTATGTATATCAAGCAGAAAAAAAATTCATCATTACAGCTGCTTTAGATCTCTTTGGAACAATTCTAAATACATGAATTTATTCAATTCCTTGGAAATCTATGACAGATTACGTTCAAACACATGAGACTAAATATTTTCCATCAATATCGAAATTAGTCATCTTTATGATGGATTTTCATGTAAAATATTAACAAAACAATATTTATTGAATTTTTCTGCTTCAGCAATTGCATGAAATGATAGTTCATACTTCAAGAAATTTTACACAGGAACAATTTCTATACTTTTAAATTTGTATAAGAACTACAATGATAGAAATTATATTCCTAGGAAGAACATACATTGAGAAAGAGCATGAGTTTCTAGCAATATCTCATTGAAAAGGATTCCCCATAGGGACAAATATTAAAATTTTCTCAGGAAACTGAAAAAAGAAAACATTGTTTAAAACTAATACAATCTTTCAGACAACATATATACATACTAAATTGCTTCAGCAATAGCAAAATTTGTGAATAAATCGTATCTCAGTGCACTTAAATCATACAATACATGGTTGTAAAACCTACTTTTAAAAGTAGAGCTACTTTTCCCCTTCCAGTAAATAAAAAATATTTATTAAGGAATGAAATAGTTTATAATGAAACAAGGGACAAAACTATGAATATCAATTTTCTGCTATTACATAATCAATCCCCCCCCCCTAAAAAAACGGATTATATTTTTAATTATTCTAAAAAGACTGTCTAGTTTCTCAGGCAGGAAAACCATTTTTCTTACTCTATATTTCGTATTCAAGATTTTTTAAGATATAAAACCCATTACTAGAGTGGTGAGAATATGTTATTAAGCTTTAAAATCCAAATAAGTGAACAACTACATTTTTTTGATTACACATAAACTCCCAAAAATAGAAAACCACATAAACAGAAATAATTAGAAAAGCAAGAATAATATTGTTGAAATTGAAATTTGGAATAAAAATTAATATTCGCCACAGCATCATTGATTTTACTGTGGATTCTTTTTGAAATTCCTAAACTTTTTCGTAAAGGCTTGTTTGTATATAAGGATAAAAATATTAAATATGCACACCACATAAAAATTTTAAATTCAATACACAATTCCACATGATTATTAGTACCTCCTAGGGGTAATATGAATAAACCCTTCTCTTGAAAAAGAAATTATTCCTCAATTTCCCTTATACTATGCATTTATAATTTTAAAAAAGAGAGATTTAATGAGTATGTTAATGCACAAAATTAAAAGCCTTATATTTCCAAGCAATTCTAGTTGACAGAAACAGTACAAAAAACACATTCTATTTACTTGTATTGTGCATTGGCAGTACATAAGCTTAGAGATTTTAGATGTATTGAGATAATAAAGACAGAATAATGACCAAAAAAATAGGGATAAACTTGGAATATCTTGCTTCAGTTTAACTAAATGTAGTACATTTTGGAATTTATATTAGAAAAAATTATGGGATATTATTATCTTCTGGTATTGTGCAATGCATTTTAGCTTTTTGACATGGTCAAGCTACTTTCTTGTGTTTAGAAGGGCTATAACTTAATTAGTAAAGTGCATGAATATAGTGGTGAAATGATGTTAAAATATGGGAGAAAAATATAAACTCTGGATAAAAAGTTTTGAATTAAACCTGGGATTCCTCATTTCCTCAGCAACATTTTTGCAGAGCATAACCAAAATACTATTTTGCATTTAAAAAAGTGTTTCGCAAATACCCTTTACACGTATTTTGTCTAAAAAAGCACACAATTACCACAAATGCAAAAAATATAATTTAGAAAAAATACATTTCTTTTCACGTGCAATTAAGGGAAACAATCCAAGAAACACCTTTTATTGATACAAATTTAGAAGTAAAAAGGCTACAAAAATTAAATATAAAAACAAATGTGCAATATGAAATGCAAAGATGGGTAATTTCAATAGACCTAGAATTTGACAGTTTGTGTAAGAGAAAATGAAAACACATATCCCACTTACTAATTACAATGTATGTGTATTGCAAACTAATATTAAAAAGTAAGTTATATTAAAAAATGACATTGAAACTATTTTATAATAAATACAACATTTTTTTCTAATTGTCTTAAGATACCTATAACATGTAGATTTTTTTTAAATATTATTTTAAGATATATTTTTATATCTGTGTGTGTGGAGTGAGTTTCTTCAGAAACACCTCACAGTTTAAAGGTTCCTTAGATTGATAAAAGTTTGAAGACCACTGTACTACATTAATGAAATATATTTCCTAGAACTTCTAACTGAGGGAAGCTACACAAATTAGTCGTTCGATTCTCTTGTACTGCCTTTTGGAATATATATAAGCTTACAAATTTAGGATAAATCCAGAAAATACAGACAGAATAATTGCATAAAAAAAATAGGGATAAACTTGAAATATCTTGCTTCAATGTAATTAAAAATAGTATGTTTTAAAATTAATTATAAATATATTAGGAGGCATCATTATCTTCTTGCAATATGCAACGCATTATAGCTTTCTGAGGTGGTCAAACAACTTTCTTTCATTCGACTGTTTATGGAGACAGCTTAATCACTCATAAAAGGCATGAAAATAGCAGTGATACTGAATTTAAAATATTTAATGAAGGTATATTAAAATGCGGAAGAAAAAAATATTAACACTTGATAAAAAAAAAACTTTTGGATTGAACCTGGGATTCATTATTTCATCAGCATTTTTGTTTTCCATTGCATAATATGAATGCTACCATACAATAAAAAAAAGTGTTTGTCAAATGCCCTCCACATATTATTTATCTAAAAAAGCAGAATTAACATAAATATGAAAATATATAATTAGAAGAAATACATTTCAATTCACCTGAAATTACAGAAAGCTATTCCAGAAACACCTTTTATTGATTTGTAACATTTCAGTTCTTAAAAATACAACTTTAGGAGTGATTCAAACATAACATTTCCTTAAATAGAAGGAAAGAAACATGAAATTTCCCTTTCAAATATATTTTAACAGCCAAAATTTTAAAAACATTCAGGATAAGGATTATATCTTTTCATTACAGTCCAGCTTCTCGCAATTCTCCGATGTCTTCAAATTACTTTTTCTCCCTCTTCTGAATCAGAATTCAAACCATTTGAATTATAAATAAAATACATCAAACCTACAATAAATGTGTGATACTTAGTTTTAAATTTTGAAATTAATGACACTAAAATTGTTTCACCTGAAATAAAAAGCAATCTAAAAATAAAATCAAGCTGAAGGTAAGGAAAAACGATTTTTTGATGAAGTCACAATTTTAAATAAAAATTACTATTCAGCACTAGAATATGTAGAAATTCACCTTTTGAGCTACGAAGCACTTTCTGCAGAGTATTAAAAATTATTCCAAGGCATGTTTATGCAATAACAAAACTATTTATATACTTGCTTGATGAAATTCCTGTATTCAGTATGCCACTCCAGATATATATATTAGGAGCCTTCCTCTTTCAAGTGGGATATATGAATAAACCACTCTTAAAAAACATTCTTTCAAGTGGAAAATATGCTTATATATTAACAGCGTTTTTCAACATGTGTTCATAATAGATTAATGAGATATATTTCAAAACAATTCCTTCCTGAGGGAAGCTACACAAACTATGCATTCTATTTACTTGTACTGTTTTGGAATACACATAAGCTTACACACACACAAATTTAGGACAAATCTAGAAAATAATGACAAGAAAAGGAGAGATGAATTTCAAATACCTTGCTTCAATTTAATTAAACATGTTATATCTTCAAATTATTTATTCAAAAATTCTAAGGCATTATTATCCTGTGGTATTCTGCAATGCATGATAAGTTTTTGATCTGGCCAAACAACTTTCTTCTGCCCAGAATGGTAATTGGGGACAATTTAATAACTTATAAAACGCTTGAAAATAGTGGTGAAATGATTTTAATGAGTTTAAAAATTTTCATATATTATATTCTGTAAACAAACCCTCAGTAAATGGGGTTTTTTTAATGAACGGCAGAAAAAAATATAAAACCCAGATAAAAATTTTGAATTTAAAGTGCTATTCATGGGTAATATTTTTTCGTCAGCACTAAATATGAATATGATGCTACAGTTAAAAAGAATTTTAGAAATGCACCTGCCAAATATTTTATCTAATAGAGGAGAATTATCAGAAATATGTGAGTTTATATAATTTAGGAGAAATTCATTTCAAGTCTAGTGGTTATGGTTACAAACTCATGGCAGGCGTGTCATCAGTTCAACATTTAGTGCCACTGAACACCCACCGTGTAGAGGGGCTGATGCAAGTTAAACCTACAGTGGCTCAAAGTCCTCTCATTGGAGTGGTGTGGTAGTTTGGAGATGATGTGCCAGCTCAGGTGGCATCAAAGTCACTTGAGCAAGGTACAAAATTACCAGGTGAGCCTTTCATTACCCTTCCAATGAATCACAGTAGTCTGATGCATCAAATTACTTCCTCCCGGTTCAATACATATTCCAGATATTTTAATTATGTATAAAAATACATCAAAATAACACTGATACAATGTTACACATTTTCTAATTTATAATGCATTTTTATACTAAGCATTTTCACCCCCAGAAATTATCTCAATGAAAAACCAATCAAGATAAAGGGCAAAACATAATTTGTTGGTTATAGCTAAATTTAAAATAAAAATTATTATTCAACACATGCATCTTCAAACATGTATCTATTATTTAACATTTAATGTGGATTTTTTAAAATTCAAAAACTCTTCATCAAAGGCATTTTAATTTAAACGGAATTAAAATATTTCACTCACTTGATAAAATTTCTGAGTTCCACATGCAATTCCAGCAAACTTTTTTCTTTAAACGGGATCATTTGGACAGTAACATTCTGAAAGGAAAAATATATTTTTAACCTTTATTTAAGATATAATTATAATAAATGTCAATTCATAAATTAGATGAAATACAATAAAAACACATGCACTTCAGGGAAGCTATACAACTAAAATGCTTTCTAGTGTCTTGCGTTGTTTGGGGGGAAACACATTATCCCCACCCTTCAAAAAGTCTCCCATATACCTTTCATCCTAATTACTGTAATTAAGAAAGCAATGACACATCACATCTAAACACAAACTTCTGAGGAATCTTAAAATCATTTGCTTTCAATATTTTTCCTGCTACAAGTTAAACTCCTTT
>BMAO01027429.1:0-19273 GCA_019973975.1 Trichonephila clavata
GTTTCTCGCATTTCATGACCCGTACCAGAAATAAAAGAAATTCATTAAAATTTAAAATTCCTTAGTAAATATTGTGTTCTGGTTTAATGTATGTTTTACATGATTTTCGATGTTTTTAATATCACATTTTTAAAATGCTAGATAGAATGTAACAATTATAAATGAATTTTTAATACGATTTTAAGGAATTTTTTAGCTCTTTGATATACTTTATTCATGTAATTATTTTAAATTTTTCTGTGGTTTTAAAATTTTCGGCGCAGTTTACCCGAATTCGGCTCTTGCGCCAATAAACTTTACAACCACTCACTCACTTAGCCATTGGGGAATCAGTCAATAAAAATATAAATTTTGCATCTCAAGTATTTTTATTTCATTTTGAAATTAAGGAAAAATATAAAACTCACTTAGAATGGGTAATGTTTTCTAACTGTAAAATAAATTACAAAAAGTAGTGTTGGAGAGTGAAGTATTCTTATTAGTTTATCACTGTGATTTTTGAACTTTGTCTACTCATGGAACCCCTAAGACTACAAGGTGTTGCCGGAAAACCCCATCCAAACGTCTTTGAAGAATATACCTTAAAATAATATTTAAAGTAGATCCACATGTCTAAGTACTTTAAGTTAAGTAAGATAAAGAAAACTTCTATATTTGTTATTACAATTTTTTAACATAATATTTACTCATTAGTTCATGCCCAAGTGTCATCATCTACCTTGTCTTATATTCAGTAACCCAGATATGGCATTACATTTTTTTTACACAAACTGTCGAAGTCCAGGTCTATCACATTTCATATTCTGCTTTAATTTGTTTATGTTGCCACATACGTTGAGAAATATCTTTATCTTAAATACATTGTTCAAAATGGTATTAAAATGTTTATAGCGGTGTGAGAAACTTGTTTGTATTCTGTAAATTTGCAGCGGAATACCCACCGTACAGTCCGAATTTGTCTGCCTGACTTTTCACTCTCTTTTTTTCACTTCCTCACTTTTTTTTATTACATATCCATCCGGGCGATGAGGTAAAGGAAGCGATGGAGAACTTCCTCAAGAATCAACCCCGATCTTTCTACCTCGATATCATATACCTGCTGTTGAAACGATGGTATCTGTGTTACAACGCCTATGGTGATTTGTTTTGGTTTCGAATAAAGGTATTCTTCTTTATTTAACCTATCTACTTTTCATTTGGGAAACTTATATATTTCGTAACTATTATTAAAATGTGATTCATGGTTAGACCAATTTACTGTCAAATGATCTTAATGATTTAGTTTTAAAATATTAATATTCCACAGACGATTTTTGTAAATCATTAATAGAAGCTGTAGAAGCAATTTATACGTGGGATTTCGTAATTTGTGCAGATGTGGATTGAATATCAATTAACTATTTAATCCTTTAGACATGATTTTGCCCCAATTTGATCTGTATAAAAAATATGTTGATGTTTAAAATACCGAAATTTTTTATGTTTTAAAATAATTCATTAACTTTCTAACAGCTTCGATATTTACATAATATGCCAATTGATAAATGGTTTAAGAAATTTGAATGGATTGCTCAGAACAAATTCTGTATATAAGAATCACGTGTTTCCCTTTCTTTTTATGGTATTTGTTACTTGATAAATATTCATTTTGCATTTCGCAATACGTCATTCAGTCAGTGAACAAACTCTGAAATATTTATTTTAGTGAGGAGAGGTTCTAGAGAAATATTGCTGTCTTATGTCTGAAAATTTTTTTATCCAAAGCTAGATCTAAGAAGATGTAAAACATATACTTTAAACTTTATTATGGATCCAAATAATACACAACTAAGAAAGTTCGGTAGTTATTGAAATAAAAAAAACACTTTTGTTTAATTTTACATAAAGTAATTATATTCATCAAAATATCCATTAGGGGGGGGGAAACCTAAATCCCCCCCCCAGAATTTCCAAATCTACTTATGCTAAAAAGATGTTCTCTTGTATATAGATGAAGTGAAATATAAAATGAAAAATTAATTTTCTTGTTAAGTCTAGCCACAAGGGGAATAAAGTTTAGATATTTGAACCTTTCTATGCTAAAAAATAAAAGCAATTTTTGATAAAGAAAAACGGGTATTTTAGTGCTTAACGACATTTTTATTGCTCTGAGAAAACACCTACTAAATAGTTACAACATATTTATGCGAGGTAAATTTTTAACTATATTCTTTGATATTTAATTTGGAATAAAACCTACAGTCAAAATGACGGGCACGTTAAAGCGGAAGATGGGAAAAAAGTTGGATCGGACAGCTAGGATGGAGGGGAATGGAGAGCTGCGGTTATCAAATGTTATAATGCACATCGTACTGCTCACTACTAACTTATCAATAATCATCACTTTGGGTTATTTAGATTTAAAAAAGTTATTTTAAGTCTAAAATTATCTAACCAAAATAAGATCTTTTTCTATTTTTTTGAAAATTCTACACCTTTGTGGCAATATTAAGTTTTTAATAATATTTTTTAATTATTCTTTCCAAGGATCCATACCGTGGAACATCTTTTTCGCATAGATAGTTTCCGAAATAAAGTTTTTCCCATATAACCGCTATCCACCGTAATATCCATTCTTTCATTGACCAACCCTTTCCAACGGAAGCTGATCCTTTTTTACAAAATTGTTTATTTTTTTACTTCCAAAAATGCCGATATCTCTCGTTTTAATTCTTAATTATTTTTTAAATCTTTTCTTCTTCAATGGCTCGACAACCGTGGGTGGGCTCTGGCCTTCTCCAGAAGTTTTCACCGGGCTTTTTTTGGAAAATGTTTTCCAGTGTTTGACCTCTAAAATATTTAGGTCCTTTTTGACACAGTCATCCATCTTAGACCACAGTCTTTCCGAGGCTTTGCCAGAAAAATTTTCTTGCAGTAACAATCTTTATTAATTCTACCCAGATGACCAGCCCATTTAAGTCTCTGTAATTTGACAAATTTTACAATATCAGGTTGTTTATAATTTTTTGTAGAGTTCTAAGTTAGATCTTTTTCTCCATTATCCACATTCACTTGGATCTCTCCATGAATGCAACGTAAGATCTTTTTCTCGAAAATTCCCAATGCCTTCTCATCACGTAAAATCCATGGATCTCTGATGCATAAGTCAGGACAGATCATATAAGATTTTTGTAAAGAAGCAATTTAGTTCTTAATTTGAGGAAACTGGATTTTAGATAGCTCTTCAAGGCATAAAAAGCATCTATTTGCAGCAATGATTCTTTTATAAATTTCTGAGGCCAGCTCATTTTTATTGTTTGTCTCGGTTCCCAAATAAGTAACACTGTTAACTTTTTCAAATTTATAATTGCTGATTTCTATGTGATTAAGTTGTTAGTTGGACTTTAAACAAGGTAAATATTTAGTTTTATTCTCATTTACAGATAAGTTAAATCTTATTAAACTCTTTACTACGCATATAATGTCTGAAGACAAAAATAGGTGATATGTTTGGGGAATAAAGATGATCTATATGGACACAACCTAAATGCATAATTATTGTTCTTGTCTCTTCTGCTATGTGTTACACATTTTCTAAACATCCACATCTTTTCTATTTTGTACAATACTCCCGTATTGTTTTGTCACTTTGAGTCCCTTTGCAAGCTGTTGCTACATGAAACTATAATTGTTTTCCATAAGAATTTACAATTCATTGATATTTAAATTTGATGGTCTTGTAACAGTAGGATATCCGTGAGTTCTGTCCTCTCAAACTATGTTTTTTTTTCCTATTTCAACAAAATTACATTTAGAGCTGAAACAACTCAACTCCGCAAATGAAGATCCCTAATGGATAGCATTTAAGTAGTCGGTGAGGTAGAGAGTAGATATAGGTGGACAGTATTGCCACAATAGTACTGTCCGAATTGTAGTCGCTTAGTTATTGGAGGGTATTAGAAGATTTCTCTTTAGTGAGTTTCAGGGGTTGTATCTCGTTTCAGATAAGTACCCACCGTTTTTTATTTTTGTTTTGTCTACATATAGCCTACTTAGTTCTGACATTTAAATTGATAAGAGATTTGTTGTGAAGAGCAGTTGGTTTTCCTTCCGAGTTTGTCTTAATGGTTTCTGAGTTCTTACTGCGTTCGGATCCGTCCGAATATCTGGTTAATGAACATGACTTCCACCTCAGCCAATATGAGAAGTTACTGCGACAGTTTCTCTATACTCTTTTTTTTAAACCACTGTAAATTGGTCAATGCAACTGTAAAAGAACTTTATAATATATAATGAAATTCTCCTTTCGAATACGAAAATTTTCCGTTAAAAAAACATACAACTTAAAAAAAAAATTTCTTTAAAGTTTTTGTTCAAGCATTTTTTATACGAGATATGCGTAGTTCGATCTAAAAAAACTTAGACTGCGGCTGTTGCTGACGACGAAAGTAAGTACCTAAATTTAAACCAACTGAAATGGATTCTCCCAACCCTTCCCTAGCTGGCCAGGTTGGTTTAGTTCATGCCATGTGACCGAACCGTACGCGCAGCTGTTATTTTCCGAAGCTAGTTAGCTTTATTCTTCGATGTAAGAAAGATGGCTTTTCTTGAACAGCGTTGATCATTAAATTCTGTCAACGCATAGGTAAAACACCATTGGAGACTTTGGAAGGTGTATGATGAATTTACCATAGATATATCCAAGGTTTACTAAGGGTATCGGTGTCTTAAAGAGGGCAGAGAAACCATCGAAGACGATGAAAACATTAAACGACCGACTTCACGGAACGCGGAAAATATTGCGTTGGTGTCTGAATGTATTCGAAAAGATCTTCACCACAAACACTTGCACAAATTGCTGAAGCCACACACTTCTCGAGGACGTCGTTTGAGGGAATTCATTCGTCGTAAACGGCCTCGGTTCTGGCAGAGTGACAACTGGTATCTTCTGCACGACAACGCATCAACATATCGATCCCATTTGGTAAAAGAGTTCCTCGCCAAAACTCGCACTAACGCTCTTTCATACCTCCCCCCTCCTGTTCACCAGACTTAACCCCATGTGACTTTTACCCGCTCCAATCAATGAAAAAAGATTTACAGGGACACCGTTTTATGTCATCAGATGAGGCGAAAGGAGCATCGCAGGAGGCCTTACGAGAGGTTGCGAAAAATGGCTTCCAGCGGTGCTTGAAGAAGTATATCACCCAAGGGGGCTGCTTAGATGGTGGATGTACTTCGGTGCTGGGAACTATTTAGGGTAAGGCTTTCTACACCTTGTCCCCGAACTTTTGCATTATACTACGTATAAGAAGATCCTATATTTCAAAGCACTTTGAGTCTTCTACCATATTTTTCTCAATTTGTACAATCGTTTATATTTTTAATAAATATATTTCCCAATCAAAATTTAATTTTGTTCCATTAATGTTATTTCTAGTGTAATTTGTTTAGATAAATAAGTGAATCTAACAGCATTTTATATTTTATATAATACATAGAAGCATTTTCTTTTGGAAGATCGCGATGAAGAGATTTTGATACTGAAAATCTCCCTATATTTCCTAACAGAATATTGCCAATTATTAATGCAGCTGTTACTTGGAGCCCTGGACTTTAAGATATTATTATGAATCGGAAAAAATTCCGTTATGACCCTACACATTTTCTATCTAAATTGTTTAATTATTCATTTACTTTTGACTGAGAGTATTTTGAAAAATTCATAATTTTAATAAAGAATTGCTTTGTAAATTCTAACACGTTTCATATGTATCTCTTTTTGTAAACTTCTCAAACAGCTAAGATGATTCGAAATAGAATCAGATTTAATTATTTTTTAGTAATTTGAGATTTGGTTAAAATGTAGTGTGTGGAAATGAGAGTAGGCAATTTTGGTTAATTTTAAAATAGGTCGCTAAGATAAATTAATGATTACCAAGCTTTAATATAGTAAGAACTAATGTGAGCAAAGTTTTTCAAAGAACAGTTTCAACTACCAAGGTGATGTATTGAACTGTTCGGGAAGTAATTTCGTTTTTCCCAATGGAGGACTTAATTGTACTTTTTTACAGTGAACTTCTCACTTAAGCCGAATTAACGTTACGTATTTTCTCATCTCGTATAGCTCGGATTGCTTTTTATTTTTCTTATCAGCTCTTTTTTGAATTCTTACTTATGTATAAATTATTGTAATACATCAATCAAGTCAAAGTGTGCCTGTTCTTAACTCGCTTTTATAAGCTTCACCTGTACGTAATGGAATCTTTGAACTCGATTTTTACCCACTTTAAATGGTCAGATTAATTCGAAATTTTGCTCACTTGTCCAGGACCGATGACAATACAATAATTTATAATTTCGATCCATTGTCCTGATCAGGATCAACGATTTCCAAATTTCAGATCCCATCCCGCATCTGGTGACTAATTTCAGATCCCATTTCCAGATTTGGCAAATAATTCCAGATCTGTCAATTAAAAGATAAATTTACAACTTAGTTCGATTCACTATAAAAGGCAGTTTTTTAGTTTTTTGAACCATTATTTAGTAGAGAAAAATATCATTGACTTTGTACACTTTCTTCCGCATTAAATATTTCGGACTTGGCTCTTCCAGATTTCGTTCAGTTAACCGATGCTACATTTTGCAAACCAGGCCGTATGAGCACTGATAGGATGTCAAAGCGTACTTCAGATTCTAAAAAAATGACACATTTAAGATTAAGTCACCAATGAATAAATGATAGTTTCAAAAACTAAAAAGACACGCTTTGTTCGTAGATTGAACTAAAAAAGGGAAAATAAATTATAGTTTAAAAAAAAGAAAAAACAAGCTTTTATAGTGATTCAAACTAAAAAATAAAAAATAATTCTTAATTTAAGAATAAAATGATTAACGAGCAAATTAATGTCATTTTGGTAAAAGCATGGAGTGTTATGTACTACATTTTTACACTAACTTCTACCGCAATGTCATTAATTTTCTCGTGAATCATTTTATCTTTATATTAAGATTTATTTTTTACTTTTTAGTTCGATTAACTACAAAAGATACTACATTTACAACTATATTTTTTAAAACTATAATTTATTTGTATGAAATTTACTTTTATCCAATAAGTGTTATAAGAGAAAAATTTACCATTACGTAAGATATTTTTAAAGTCAAGTTAGTTTAGTCAAAGTAAAGTTATTGGTGAAAGAACTCATAAAAGAATTTTAAAAGTAGTCTGGCACTATTTATTGATGGTTAAAACGATAACCACTTGTTGGATAAAAATGTTTGTAGAATAAAAAATTTTCCGAAACTAAAAATCGCCAAATTTGGCGCACACTATGTCTTATAAAAAGCACAAAAACATTTATTTTTTGTAAATCAGTTCAAAATCTTCTGATTGTTATTTAATGCGTCTCAAAATCACCGTACTTGTAAAATATTTTTAGAAGACAAAAAAATAATAATAATTAATCTAGGTCGAGATAATTTTGACATATTCCACATATTTCCCTCTATTCACCCTGCTGCTCTTATACGAGAAGTGTTCAGTTGCTTGATACCAAACGATAAAAATAATTCAACTTGATGTTTATATGAAAATATGATACTTTTAATTTCATTGCTAAGGAATTATGTCGTTTATATCTTTTCAACAGCAACAACCACAAGAACAACAATACCGAATGGGGGAAACCGAAAATAAGGAATAACTTTTCTGTTTTCTGAATTTTTCCAGTAGAAAATTCCCGTGTGTTTTTCGAAGCGAATGGCAGCTAGAAAATATTTCTGAGGAGGATATATGCTTTTATGTAACCGTAAGATGTTTATTTTTGTTATTGTAAAATGTCATGAATCTAATGTGTAGATAAATTATTTCGCTTTGATACGGAAAAGTAAAGAAATATATCCTCTCAATTCTTAAGACTTACATCTGAAGAAAAATGTCAGAGCTCTTTGTTTACTTTCTCTAAAGTTAACGTTAAAATTTTAAAGACGGAGAAAATCCTAAGGAATGAGAGTAAGAAGAGACATGAGAGAGAAGAGAAAAATAGTTGCTTGGAAAAACGTAAAGCATGTGAAGTTTCTTTGATCTTGTTTGTAAATTCCTTTTTTATTTCTATATGTACTTGCTGGCTTTTGAAAAATCCTTTGCTTTTTAAATAAATTTCTTAGTATATTGTGATATTAGGTGCAAATTCAGATCAGCCAAGTCGGACCAATTTTGAATGAAAAAAAAAACAGTGATTCGATGGAATATATAAATTTAGAAATAAATATATATATAAATTCTGCCGAAAAAATAATTTTTGCAGTAGTGTCAAATTTATAGGGATATTTTTAAAGCTGAAAACTAAGCTTAGATAAAGGGCTATACGATGAGGTGAATATTGAAAAAAGTAATATTACCTTTTATTAAAAAAGAAATAAAAAAATTTAAAAATCACTAAGAAATATATTATATTAATTTAATAAATTTCTAACGGAAGTTACTTTTTGAAAAAAAGTATTTGTAACAAAAACATCATGGTAATCTAAATATACATTGGATGTTATTAATAGTTTTTGGCTTAGGTAATATTAGTCGTGCATAATTATTTCTTTCACATTTTGTGTAAAAAGGTGTTATTTAGAAAGAAAGAACAAACAAAGCAAAAAATCATTTTTCTCAAAATAATGAAATTCCTCAAGTTTTAAACATGGATATATTTAAAAATATCTAGTTAAAATATTAATTAATAGTTGTTTATTGTTAGAATTTATTTTTTTCTCTTAAAAGAACTATATATTTCTATATTTTAAATAAAAACACTATTTAAAAATTTATTTTAGAATAGTATTTTTTAAGGAATTATTATTAGGTATGATTTTCATGCCTGAATTTATTATTCAAAGTCTTTTTCTCTTAATGTTTACAAGAAATGTTTATCTCTTTGATATAACACACACATTGCTTTTACTCTTTTCATTAAAGAAAATTTTATAAATAGCTAGCTATAATGTGCAAATAAAACACTGTTTTTTTAGTTTTACTAAACATTGTTTAAAATATTTTTGTATATAAAAACCCAAACAAAATGTAACTTTACTACAAAATGAGTTAAATATTCAAGTAAGACACTTTTTAAACTTTGAAGCAATTGTTCCATTTAACAAACAAATTCCATAAACTTTGGATAAAAAGTTATTCCTGGGCTAAGGTTTAAATTTATACTACGTCCAGAATTTTTCTTCCTTACAAGAAGTTTCGTATTGTTGGAAACAAACTTTTACAGAAACTGGGACCGCCCGCGCGAGAAAAAGAAAATACCATTTTATACAAAACAAAAAGAACTAGAATTAAACTAGAACAAGCACATACGACATACTTTTGACCTATTTGAAACTAAGAAGATTAACTCCGACTGCAACGGATTCTCATCGATTTTTTTTTCAAACAAAGCCTTTTCTTTAAAAAAAAAAAAAGAACGCGCAGCTGCAACGATGCGTTATATTTGTTTAACCGCAGACAAATTAGAAGATAATGGACATTGTGTTATATTTCTTTCGCTAAGTACTTTATAAACAAAATGATGTAATTAACTGTTTTCACGCCAAGATGAACTAATTGGATTGCTTTGCAACAAGTGTTTTCGTTCTTAGGGCGATGTTTTTCGAATACAATTGCTAAGGTAAGCAAATAAGATTTGTTTTTATGAACAGTGGGTTCGATTAAAGGCGGTTAAAGAGGATGGTTTTTGTTGATTTATTTCAGTAACAACACAAAGAGAGTTGAAATTCGTTGCAGTTAAAGATTGTAATGAATGACTAGTATTACATTTTTCCAAAACGATAGCTTTAAAATGTACTATGAACCTTTTATGGTTAAAAGGAGGAATAAAAGTTATAATTAAATTTTCAGTCATTTGTTGGTACTGTCATTATTATTAAAAATTGAAAACGAAAAAAAGTCTTAAATTAGCAAAATGATTTTTGACCCTTTTATGTTTAGCGAATGTAATTTAAAACCAAGTAATATAAAAAAATTTTAAGTCAATTCCTATTTTAAATGGATAAATAGAAAGTATTTTATTAACTATTGAAAATTTGAACAAGATATATACATATGAAGAGAGAGAGAGCGTACTAATAGTAGGTATGGTGAATACCGGTTGCGTGTGTGTGGTGTTATAACATATAATAATAATAATATTCTGGAGTCCTAGAATTTGTCTTTCCTAGATTTATTGGTAACAATAACTTTCAACAATAAACTTAACAATCTTTAACAATTAAACCATTACATTAATTAGACTGACACTAAAGAGAATTCTAGTATTCAAGATAAAATCCTAGTAAACAACGGCAATCTAGTACGCCGAAGCCAAGAAATTACGAGAAAACATCAGCACATCTACACTGGTGTTCAAAAGTTAAGCATAATTGATAATTATGTGAATAAAGAAGGAACTGTAAATCAGAATGGCTAAAAACGTGATATGCGAGTGTAAAATGGTTATAAAATAAAGAAGCAAATCAAAAGAATGATAATAATTAATTTTATTATCCAAAGTAGCAGTTTGAAAGAAAACTGAGCATAGTAAGGATTCAAACTTTAAAGAAAAAATGAAAGAAAACATTAAATAAAATACTGAAGCTGCAGTTTAATAAGGCGTGTGGTCACCTCTGACAGCCAGGCACTCTGCACAGCGATTTACCGATAACACCTTGAAACAAGCGAACATAAGGCTCAAGAACTTCGTCTCTGTATCTTTGAGCAGTCACAGATCCCGTGTCAAAGAAATGGAGGTCTGTGCAGCCGTCCATCATGATGCTTGCCCATACCATTACTCCCCTTGATGGAAAATGTCTTTCCATTATGTTTCTTGGTTCAAAACGTGTTCCACGTTCTCTCCATATCGTTCCCGCCGAGAATCACTACTCAGACTAAACCGGGACTCCTCACTGAACATCACATTGGCCCACTCTTCCACACTCCAATGTTGATGTTTCAAACCCCAGTTCAAACGAGCGAGTTTATGCGCAGACGTGAGGAGAATGCAAACTGTTGGTCTTCTGGCATACAGGCCAGCATGATTGAGCCTCATGTAAACAGTTTGTCTCGAAATTCGTATTCCGGTGGCGACTGTGAGCACCGAACCCAGTGCTCTGGCAGTACTGCCCCTCTGACGTCGCGCACTTATTACCAGATATCGGTCTTGGCGAGGGGTTGCGACTCTTGGTCGACCTGATACTGGTTGTCGGGTAACATCTCCCATTCTTTGAAACCTCTGCCACAGTTTTGAGATCACAGACTGGTCCACATTCAGAATTCGAAATACTTCGGTTTGTGATCGTGAGGATTCCAGCATTCCAACGATTCTTCCTTTTGTAAACATGTCCAATTGGCGTCTTTATGCCATCATTCACCTTGTTTGATGGTTAACAACGTTACTTTGTACAGCAGTTCCACGACACTTGTCTGAACTGCCTATGCTGCGTGAATCGGTTTTTCCGCGTTCCGACATGCGCCAGTGTTTCGCGCAGGACGTAGTCGATTTAAAAGTTTTGCATAAACCCAATGTTTTTCTTCTTTACCCAATTAATAACCGCAAGAAATTTGGAATAATTTTACGAATATTTACTACATGTTTTTCGCATTTTACGATTTATGCTTAACTTTTGAACACCAGTGTAGTTATGCTGAAGCCAAGTTCAAGATTTTCTGATACAGAATCAGTTACCTATGGTTTCTATCGAGAGAGACCACGTGGGGTCAGATCGGGGTGTCAACTACGCTCCACACACTCAGACCCCCGGTCCATAATTTACAACAGTAGGAATTGAAAAAAGAGCATTATTAGTCTGCATTTTTGTAACAATGCACACCCGGTTTGTCTAGTTCGGCCAGCTTATTTCTTTGTTTTAACAGTTACATTAGGGCCGTGGTTAGAGCATCGGACTTCGGACCGGAAGGTTTAATTTAATTAATGAACCGTTAATTAATGAATTAATATTTGAAGAAACTGTTTTAACACCAAGCGCCATCCACTAAAAGCTTTAAAACAATGTATTTGAATTTGATTGGATGAATAGAAAATATTTTATTGATTATGGAACATTTGAACAAGATATAGAAATACATAAATATATATACATATATATATAGAGAGAGAGTGAGCTAATAGTAGGAATTAAATAAACATATATTGTTAGCATTGCTAACAGAAGTAAAGTTGATCCTTTGTTGGATATTAAAGTATGTTATTTTTAAACTAAAGTCTAAATCAAGAGCCAGGGCAATCTATCCACCTCCCCGGCAAGATTTGGCGTGCCAAGTAAATCTACCAGTATGATTCAGGGTACTACACAATAAGAAATATTTGAAATAATTCGATACCTGTGATAAGGTATGCAGAGTTAATATAAGAAAGAGGTCAAGAAAATATAAATTTAGAATTTTAATAAATGTTCATTATGCATCCTTTAAAGATATCTATAACCACAAAGAATAAAATATATCTATTCCTTATACATTAATAAAAAATGAAAAAATTGAAAATGTATTACACATTATGTATCTTTATAAATTATTTTTATTAAAATAAGAGATAAGTAACGTAAAATATAAATATTCCACTTCACTATCAGTAAACAAAGAAAAATAAAGTTTAAGGGGTCCGACTACTTGCGGTAACTTTTTAAAAAAATTGGAGAGATGGGGATTTTTTTTTTTGTCATTTTTAGACTTAAGTACATTTTAAGAAAAATATGCTAAAATTAAGATGAGAAAAAGAAATTATTACTAAAAGGGAAAAAATGGGTAAAATCAGTGAGGAGGAAGTCGGATCGTGTTGGTGATAGGGTTGCTACTCCAAAACGCAACACGCAAAAACGCGCCAAATTAGCGATTTTTCAAAATTTGGCGCACCATTGGCCGATTCGACAATAATTCTCTATGGAATTTTTAATTATCTTCTCAATCTAAATTACTGTATTAGAATGCAACTGGCAAAAACAGATAATATTGGAAAAGTATCTTATATTGTTTGGGATTTTAGGTAGTATTTTTAAATATTTTTCAAGGCATTTCAATTTTTAGGTTAATGGAATAGAGTTTTATTGGAATGTCAACAACAGAATCTATAAACAAGGTTAAAAGCTGATTAAATTTTATTTTCAGCATAATAAAGAACAAAATTTACATTAGAAAATATTTGGTCCTCTGACAAATTAAAAGTGGTGGTAATATAGATAGAAAATCAAATTCTTAGAATAAACATGTTTACCAATTTAATTTAACATTCGAATTTATGTCAAATAAACAGAACTTTCAGAGTATTATTTCCTTATATTTAGTTATGAAAACAAAATTTATAAACAACTTTAGGTACCGCACAACTATCCCTAAATAAATCTAAGATAAACAAGTAGAAAGACGTCAAAACGGGACCTTACAAATTGTCCGTTATTGATTCGCCTATTAACTTTCCAAATGGTTGATTGAAATTCAGGGATCTTGTGTATCTTATATATAAGCGGCTGCAAAAAGATTCCCCTCCCCCCAAGTCGTGCACAGCTGCTGCTTCTCCTTTTACAAAAATGCGGGGCACGTCTCTCAATTTGAAATGCAGTTAACATCGAATTTTGTTAAAAAAAGTAGATTCTTCCCTAAGAATGAATAGAATAGAACGATAAATGAAGTCTTTGAAATTCGGAATATCCTTTACGGAAATATCGATTCGATGTCATTTACCCCCTTATAAAAGAAATCAAGCTTTTAAAGTAGGAATAGGAATGTTTTTCGAATGGCTTTTTAGTAATCTCGGAAATTTTTTAAGGTATCCGACTACCCTAAAATTTTAAGTTTTGCCAAAAATTGACATTTTTTTATGATTTTGCTCTATGGGCCATCTTATTGGCTTTATAAAAATACAGCTTATTATTTTCCGTTCATTAAAACAAAAACCACAAGTGATTTAGTACAAGCAGATGACATTACTTTAAGCAAGATGTTATTACTTTAAAACGGGTTTTACTCGGTGTATTTTTTTGAAAATGCTCAAACGGGAACAGCTATTGCTAAACAAGTTATGGAAATAATTAACTGAAATTTTTTTGTGTATATGTTCTATATAATAGAAGTGTTTTAGCCTTCAGATTTATCAATTCCCTGTGTTATTACAAAATGTAAAGTCCCTTATGTTAATATAATCACTGTTCTTATAAGCAATTTCAAATAATAAGTAAAATAAAAGCTCTAGTTTTTACAAAAATAAAATATTTCTCATCCTGTAGGTCATTTAAAAAATGAATAACAAAACAACACATCAGAATTGAAAAATTGAAAATGTTTTCAACTTTTTGTTTAGAAGGGGCCGTGTTTAGGTTATTTCTTGAAAATTTTTACCAAATTTTCCCCCATTTTAGTAATAATAATTTATTTTCTCCATTTTAATAATACACTGAAAAGTCCCCCCAAAAAAGCTGGTACACCTGCCTAATATCGTGTAGGTCCCCCTCGAGCACGCGAAAGACAGTAACACGACGTGGCATGGATACGAATAATGTCTGAAGTAGTGCTTGAAGTAATTGACACCATGAATCCTGCAGGGCTGTTCATATATCAGGAGTAAGAGGGGGTGGAGTCCTCGCGGTTCACACAAGGCATCCCAGATATATTCAATAGTGTTCATGTCTGGGGATTTTGGTGGACAGCGGAAGTGTCTAAATTCAGAGGAGTGCTACTGGAGCCATGCTGTAGCAATTCTGGACGTGTGGGGTGTCGCATTGTCCTGCTGAAATTCCCCAAGTCCGTCGAAATGCACAATGGACATGAATAGGTGCAGGTGATCAGACCGGACTCTTACGTGCCTGTCACCTGTCAGAATAGTATAGACGTATCAGGGGTCCCATATCACTCCAACTACAAACGCCCCATACCATCACAGAGCCTCCACCACTTTGTAAGGATCATGGATTCATGAGGTTGTCTCCATACCCGTACACGTCCATCAACTCGATTCAATTGAAAACGAAATTCGTCAGACCAGATAACGTGTTTCCAGTTATCAGCAGTCCAATGTCGGCGTTGATGGGCCGAGGCGAGGATTTGCGTCGTGCAGTCAACAAGGGTACACGTGTGGGCCTTTGAATCCGAAAGCCCATATTGATGATGTTTCGTTGAATGGTTCGCACGGTGACACTTGTTGATGAACCAGCATTAAAATTTGCAGCAATTTGCGGAAGAATTGCACGTCTGTCACGCTTAATGATTCTCGTCAGTCACCGTTGGTCCCGTTCTTGCATGATCTTTTTCCGGCCTTGGCGATGTCGTATATTGTCGATGTATTGATTTTTTACTGGATTCCCGATATTCACGGTACACTCTTGAAATGGTCGTACGCTAAAATTCAAATTTCATCGCTACCTCGGCGATGCTATGTTCCATCTCTCGTGCGCCGACTATAACACCACGTTCAAACTCACTTAAATCCAGATTACCTGCCCTTGTAGCCAGACAGTCGTTGTCTTATATAGGCTTTGCCGACCGCAGCGCCGTACCCTGATTGGTTCCATATCTCTTTTTTTGCATATGCATGCCTGTACCAGTTTTTTTGGCTTTTCTCTACAATAATTCTTAATTTTAGCATATTTTTCGTAAAATGTACTAAACAAATCTAAAAACAACAAAAAAATCCACATACCTCAATTTTTTAAAAAAAAAGAGTTGTCGCCAGTAGTCAGATACCTTAACTCAGTGATTCTCAAACTATGGGGTGCGCCGTCCAAGGGGGTTGTGATAACCCTAAGTGGGAAGGGGGAGCAAGCTTATAAAAATTGAAAATAAAAGATGGTTAAAAAAATTATTAATTTACTGAACTGAAGCACAAAAACAAAGCATTTATACATTGATATAATTAAAAATAAAATAAAATTGATACTGGCATAAATACTTATAAATGTAGAAAGAAAAAGTAGCATGCTACTTATGTAAATTAAAAGTAACTTACTTAAAATATCTGTAAGAAAAAATAAAACGTACAAAATTTAATACTTATCTTGTTAATTTGTACGGTTTATAATGATTTGATACTCAACTCTACTCAGTCGATAGCTTAAAAAATACTCATGACTCAAGTACAACACAGTCTCTTGTTTACTAACAACTGTCTATTTCTCACAACTCCTTCTTCACACACATCTCGATAGCTGCGCCTGCGCAGTTGGGCTTGCGCAAACAATAATTAAGGTCGTATTATGCCTTTAAATCAAAGTACATTTTTAATGCCTTCAATACATTGTTATTTTAAAGGGGAAGGGGTGATAAAAATTAGGATTGAAAATCTCGTCGCAGGTATAGAAAATTTTAGAAGCATAGCCTTAACTAGTTTACCAGTACACCCCTACAGTCCACCGAAAGCTGACCATAACCGTTTGGTCCCTACTTTTCCCGGGAACTGACATTTTCTTCCTATATTTTTGATTTGAGCATTTTTTAAATTCTTTTTGTAAGATTATTCGAGCTAATGCTTTTAAGAGACGCAGTTTGTCCATGGTACTGAAATACTTCTCATCCGGGACTTTCTTTGTGGTGAAGGCGGGAATTTTTCATTGGAGGCAGGGATTTATGTAGTTTCTGAAAAATAATCGATAAAGATTGGAATTGGCAAGGTAATGCGCAATGTGCTGCTTGAGAAGAAATGAATGAAAATAGAAAGGTAACCCACACAAAAGCCAAAATTGTCTTTGTCCCAATTGCAATGTATAACATTGTATTACACCATGCTTCACATTGCGTGGGCATATATATATATTTATCACCCCCCCCCGTGACTCTTTGTGGGTTGATTTTTGAAAACACCTTCCTAAGCTGATCTCTGCTCAGCAAAAGCAACACATTGTTACAAGTTTTGTACAATGAATGCTTAAAATATTGCAAATAATTCATAGCTGGATGTGCAATACGTTAATATTACTTTCTGTTGTATTTTTTTATGTTAAAATTATAGTATTCGCAAGCAATGCCGTTCCTCACATTGTAACGGCGATTTAATTGAAACATAACGAAATGTTGGCGATAGAGCAAAGTTGGCATAATTTTTGGCGACCCTGTTGGCGACTTGTCAGTTGATTGAACAGTGCAGAAGTTTATATGCTGTGGGACCCCCTGGTGAGGAGCTGTAACAAAGAAGATAACGAAAAACCCTTCTCCACAAAAAATACATATACATGCTAATTTCATATTGTCGTACGGTGTTGGAGTGTGCGTGTGTGAAGTGAGGTCATATACACGAACATTCATTTATATATATAGAGGGAACAAGTAGTTACAGCATGCAGAGTGTACTTATGAAAAGAAAATATTTAGGGTTTTTTTTGTTCCACAGTTATAAATTGAGTAAAAACTTTAAAATTGAAAAATTAAGTAAAATTCTTCCATTTTTTTTAGCATTCTGTTAAGTAATATACTTAGTTATACGCAATAAAAACATGATTTGTTTGGAACATTTTGGACAAAGTAATTGACTGCTTAAGGGGTTAAGGATGTTTTTTACAGTTTCCGAATCCATTCTAGAAACTTTGAAAAAAAATATTCCGTAGTAAAAATGACTATCTGCTTGACGGTAGGGTTTAAAGTAGAGATAACAGCTTGGATCAACGCACGAACATTATTCACCAGCATTCTGGCTCTTTATTCAGCAAATGCTCTTTGAACTGTTTCAAAATCTTTTTAAAATCTTCAAACTATAAATATCACAAAACGATTAAATCAGTATTTTTTGTCCGTTTTACTTGAAGCCGCCTCAGTAGCATAATGGTTAGAGAGCTTTATCTAATAAATGATCTCGTAGAACCTTATAAAGTTTATTCTGTTATATTGGAAATCTGATTTAGAATTTAATTTTTAAGGTAGAACCAAAAAATAGGAACAAAACCATACAAAAGTTACATGAAAATCTTATGCAATACAAATGGAATATCTATTGTTAAATTTAAGCAAGAAAACAAATATTTTAGTTACAAATTTTCTTAATATAAATTTTGATTGAAACGCTGAATTAACTGTCAAGAATCCAAATGATTCAAAAAGCAAACAGAAACCACAACATTTTTTTTCATTATTATCATTGGAATAAATTTTTTTTACAAAAGCATAGTTAGTAAAAAAAAAAGAAGATAAACGAAAATGTCAAGTTAGAATTTAATAAACCATTTCGAATTTTTTTTTTTTATGATACAGCCTGATAAAATCCCCTCTTTTTTTAACTTGTTGTTGTACCCCTCACAATTCTCAAATCACTGAAACCTTCCCTGGAAAGTATCAATTCCAGCACATTCGTTACATTTCCAAAGTCATAAAACATTGCGTCGAGTTTTTCCTCTCGAAATTCAAAGAAATGCTTAATAACCAAGCGTTCTTAGTTTTCGCAACGTAGGGCACTTAAAAATCTACGTGTGATATTTTTATTCTTTTATTGCGCAACCCATTAACTCCTTAAAAGTTGATTTAAATTCCAAGCGCTAAAGTAAGAGGTTAGTAAAAATGATTTCTCTCTTTAAGTCATATGCAGCTGTTACTTTCCTTATAAAAATGCGCTAAAAATGTCTTATTTTGAAACGCTGCGAATATAAATTTTTGTGGGAGACTATCATCTTGTTCTAAACTTTGAAAGAATGTGAGATACTGAAGTGTGTGGTTATCAGATATTTCTGTGTATTAATACTGGTGTGCTAAGTTCTTCATGATATATATATATAATTTTCTGCAGCATGTGTATTAATTTTTCACTTATAAGGAAACTAATGTGGGAAGAAATTTTTGAAATTTATATTAATATGTTATTTTATTACTTTGAAAACTGGGTATAGTCACAGCTTCTGTTTTTAATTAAGAAAAATGGGTTTAAGAGTTGCAATGATCTGTATAGCAGCGAATTTATTTTATGGCGTTTATATCTTCATTGTACTTTTTTCTTAAGGAATGCGACTACCCTAAATTTGAATTTTAACAAAAATTGACAAATTGTTTTTATGATTTTATTTTATGGACCCTCTTATTCGTCTTATAAAAATACTAAATTTATTATTTTCCGTTCACTAGAACAAAAACTACAAGTGTTTTAGTGAAAGCAGATGCCATTACTTTAAGCAAGATGTCATACTTTAAAACGCGTTTGACTCGAAATGTGACTTTTTGAAAATAATCAAACGGGGTCAGCGATTGCTAAAAAACGTTTTGAACATAATTTACTGTGAAATTTTTTGTATATGTTCTGTATAATAGTAGAAGTGTTTTAACCTTCAGATGTATCAA
>BMAO01027430.1:0-31252 GCA_019973975.1 Trichonephila clavata
GTCTCAGTTTAAAATCGTAATTTTAAAAAAAATTTAAAAGAATATTTTTTTAAAAAAAATTTTTACTCCTGAATTAGTATACACATATCAATTTGTTCTAAGAATATTTTTACAATAAGAAAAATTAATGCCATTTTTGGGCTGAAAAGGAAGCAAAAAGACGATTTCATTTTCATATATTCTTTTTTTTTATGGAAATTGCTTCTATGTCAATAATATTTTGCTATGTATAGTTAAAAGCTTGAACTAACAGTTTGAAGAATTCTCATTGTTTTCAGAGTTACAATCAATCGAAATAACATAACCAGTGTTTTCTATTAAAATTTCTCTACTCGGATATATAAAAATATAAATAAATCTAAATTATATATTTCAAAAGTCTTATTATAGACTCTATAGAGAAGTCTTATTTATACATAGGAAGCATATTATAATAGAAGCATTTCCATAAAAAGAACATTTTGAAAATGTGCCCTTTTTCCTCCAATTTTTTGCCAAAAAATTACATTAAAAGTTTTTTATTGCAATTATATGCTTAAAACAATTATACATGAATGCTCTAATTCATGTGGCACAAAAAATTTTAAAAAAAGTTATTTCATTTAAGCGCTTTTTTAAAATTATAGTTCCGAACATAATCGGATACTATATAAGGAAAATTAGTAAGAGAGTATTGTTTAAATAACAAATCCTAATCAAAAGTTCAAAGATAATGTTGATTTTATGAAATTATGAAACTTCGCTGACGCATACTCTCATCTAAAAGATCAAAAACGTAAGAAAGTAGTGTTTTATCGTTTTATTTACTAAGAGGCGGCATGTTTCATTGCTCTGAATAAAGCTTTCGGGACGACTTATCGCGTGTTACTTCCGTCAGGGAATTAATCTCTTAGAAGAAACATCCCAACCGCAATCATTACCCACTTTCAACACGATGTAAAAGTCACCAGATAAAAGCCTCCTATATCCGCCAATGTAACTTAATTGATTACCCAGGTCACGCTTCTAGCTATCGAGCTAACCTAATGTTTTCTTTGCTAACACCTTTCAAAACCTCGGTTAGTATAGACCTAATAGCTGGTTCCGCTTTTCACCATCTATCCTCAGGGAATGACAGTCATTGCCGCCTTCAAATTGTTTCCTAAAATTTTCTAACTGACAGTCAATTACGTCGTCTAAGATGGATGTGAAAGCAGAGTTTCCTACATTGTCTCTTCACTGAAGAAATTTCCGTATTCCATACCGTGCGCACAATCTCCGCTGGGCGCAATTAAATGTCCCACCTTCCGTCCCAGCCTGATAAACTATAAGCTCATCCGGGACTTGGTAACATCCATTTCTCGTGCCTATGATTATATATATGAGCGGGAAAGGAAGGAGAAGTCGTAATACCTGGCGTTAAGTGCCTATCGACAACTGATCGTTATTAATATTGCTTGTCGTCAACCTGACATTGTGCTCAGTGCTTAGTTTGCAAGGAGAAGATTTCGTGTTATTTATACCTTATGTATTGATCGAGGTTTTAGATGTGATCTGAAATCCACGAATTACTTTGCCTGAAAATGAAGTTATTAAATTTATTTCTCCCCAGCATTTTAGTTTATGTTTTGACAGATTCTGGAGAAATGACATCATTAATGTATTTTATTTTGTCGTGCTAAAATAAGATGTGTTTATAACTGTTAGTGGTGTGGGGAACACGACGATAGAGTAATTTTATAGTGACTATATACATGTGTGTGTGTATGCGTTTATTAAAAAGTAAATAATCATTTAAAGCCACAACCAATACAACACTTTTTTTTACAATTTGATATTAACTTCTTATTGGAAAATGGAGTTTCTTTGAATTCTGATTTTGATGAGATATCAACATAAATTGTTTAAATAATTTCATAGTAGGAATAAATTTGGTATATTTATCGTTACGAAAAAAGGATAATACATTTTATAATTGTTAAATTATTTTATATTTATTGACGTCGTTTTCTAAAGCAACACGATGACTAATGGCAACGGACCTCATATATTTCAACTTTAATCAAAATTGAGGATGACACCAGAGGTGTCACTCATTTCTCCAACTTGAGGACTTTCAGCCCCGACAGATTTTTGCTTCACGGTGGCACTACGACCCACCGACCCACCACGAGTTCGTGACCATGCATGGCCAATCGGTTATATATATATATAATTCAAAAATATACACAAAATAGGTAAACCTAAGATAACTATAGTCATGATAGTATAAAGTCTTAGCCACAGAAGAGCTATATATATATATATATATATATATATATATATATATGGAAGAAATTTATATAAAATATAGAACATAACAGAAAAAAAAATTAAGATCAAATCTAATGAAATACAAATAAGAACCTAGCGAGTCAAAATGCAATTTCGGACTTAGGACCGAATAAGTGGGGTTAAACTAGTTTGAAGGCGCCAACCTTCCCCCTTTTCAACTCAATAGGAAAAACCAAAAAAAAAAAAAAAATTAAAAAAAATAAATAAATAGAAATTTAAAGTATAAAAATTCTAAGTATAAAAAATCCAAAGTATAAAAAATCTCATAGAAATATGAAAGAACAACCGACTACTATTAAGCAAAAAATTCTCCCAAAATGTTTAAGCAGAAAAATATCAAACGAATTACCCAGTAAAAGGATTCTTCAAAAAAGCTTATATATTATATATATATATATATATATATATATATATATATATATATATATAATATATATATATATATATATATATATATATATATATATATATATATATATATTTAAATATATCCAAAATACCTCACACTAATATAACCAAGCAAATATTCAAATCATATTAAACCTATATATATACCTATATATAATACCTATATATATATATATATATATATATATATGTTGTTTTTCTCTTTATTGCGAGCAACTCTATTACATTAAACACATACCAAGGAGCACATGAAAACCAGTTCCTGAACTTGTGTTAAAATTTTTTTCATGATGTAAAATTATTCTGATAACGAGAGTGTCTATTTCTTATTTTCATTCTTATTTCTTTCTTGTAAATTACTTTAATAAAAATATTACTAAAGAAAAAAACGCTTTTAATTGCTTTCTAAATAAAATGAATCTAAAATTATTATAAAAAAATAGTTTTACATCTAAGTATAAGCAACAACTTGATTTTTTCCCTTTTAAATTAATACTTTTGAATCTCTACAGTGTAATGCATATTTAGAAATAGAGATATAAAGGTGAAGGAAAAAGCGCTGAATATTTATAAATAATGCACTTTCATAATTATGGATATATGGCATTTTTTTCCACTGATGCTAAAAAATAGTATATTTTAAAGATAATACATCGTTGATATTTTTTTCACCGAACATTTTCTGGCTACATTACATTTTTTTGTAATAATTTGTAGAAATGGGAAAGAAAAGCATATTTTGTTTTATGAACCTAATGTAATTTGCATTTTATCATACCCTTTTGCTTAAAATTATGAAGTTTAAAACCTATAAGAAACTTAAGTCTACTTTCAAAGAAACATATATGTTTTTTTTAAATATCATGTTTTACTAACCCCATTAATGTTTATTCAAATATTTTGAAGAGGCGAATCAAGAATTTCAGGACTTAACAAACTATGTACGCTTCTAACATTAATTAGTTTAAGCATATGTGCTTCTTCAGTAAAAATATAACTATAATATATATATATATATATCATATTGTTTTACGCAGATTCGTTAGTTAAGTTAACCAAATGCTAATCTAGTTAAAAATCTAGAATGAAAAACTTCACATAGAGTACACATCATCATTATATTTCATGTATTCTTTCTCATAAATTTTATGTGCATGTCTTCACAAATTAACTAAAGTAGCTGGAAAATGTATATAATGAGACACCTAAATAAATATAAATAGTCTTTTGTAATTTAAATTCAGTCTGTGTCTTGTTTTGTAAATAGAAATTTTAAATCCTACAGAAAATATTTTTTTCATTCATCTATTTACTTAATACAAGAACGAAACTACTTGAAAAGTTATATTTAATTATACCTGTTTAATAGAGCATATATATTTGATACACACACACGCACGCACACACACACACACACACACACACACACACACACACACACACACACACACACACACACACACAATGAGTGTAATAAATTTTGCTGTCAAATAATTTTATATAAATTAAAATATGTTTGTTTTTGTTTCTCTCTAATTTTGTAAAGTGATATCTTTATGGTTCTTATTGTTTGTGTTCTGTTGTGTTACCTGGAGTTTTTTTGTTTTGTGCATTTCCTTTAAATACATGAATACAAAAATTATTTGAAGACACACAGAGTTTTTTATTAATCGAACAGTTTCAATTGAATGTAGATTACTTAAAATTAAGGGGACATGGTACGAATTTTAAGAAATTTTTGATTTAATGTATTTTACAATTTTTTTGCTTGTACCCAATGCATATCAGTGTATATTGTTTACGTAAAACAGTTTTGGGGCTAGAAATACTACAAAAAACTAACCATTTAATTTTTTAAAGAAAAGTTTTTAAATTTTTGAAGGGGTTTTTAAAATGCTACTCCCAACAATAATTGATATACATACATAAACTTTTGTTTTATTTTCAATTCCACAGGTGATACAGACGTTATCCTTACGCCGAACAGATATCAAAAGAATGCAAAAATATAGAGAAAAATGTAAAGTATAAAGTACGACTAACACAGAAACAGAAATATAAAAAATAATATCGAACACAGGAACCGAATTAATCATTAGAGCATGAGAAAAACATAAAATTAAGAAGTTAAATTGTTCATAGGATCTCTATCCTCCCGGAATCGGAAATAGATGCAGTTCTCCGTAAGAGCTGAACAGTCAGGAAGATGATTAGCATTCATCGCCGCACCATTGCGGAAGAGGGGGCAGACAGGACCGTCAACTAATCTGAGTCGGCAAATATATGCATATAAACAATCATGCTTTGTCATGAGACGAAAGGAAGCAACGACACTGCTTCTTGAGCAATCGGGGAGATTAAGAATGATTCTCCAAGACTCTCCATGATTTTTCTTTCGTCTGTTCTTTTAGTAATGACATATGTCTTGTTTTAAGTGTTTGATTGATCATTGATGAGGCGGACTTATAGCTAACCAGGTTACCTGGAACCTCATTAACAAAACATCCTTTTTTTGGCCAGCTCACCTGCTTTTTCGTTACCCGGGATACCAAAGTGGGATGGGATCCATTGTAGGACAATCGTTTTATATTTTTCTCGCGCATCTCTCTTAATAAAGATCTACATTCCATCACGGATATAGAGCTAGGGGCTTGAGATCGGTTGGCAATGGCTAGAATCAAAGCTTTGGAATCTGAGAAGATGACAGCCTGATCGGAATAAGGCGCATGAGCATTTAGATGAACCAGAGCTACTTTAATTGTATCTACTTCCCACGCATGACATTTGATTTACAAATACGTCAAACTGTGTGTAAGAAAGTTGTTATGGGTTTTCTTTCTAAGATGATTGCTATTTGTAAAATATTTTTCTTTCTGAATGCTTATTTGAAAATTACTTGAAAAATGTGAAATTTTAAATTGCACTATTTTTTATAAAAGTAAGTATAGCATTGATTCAAAATGCATATTAACCTTTGTTACATATAAAAATAATAATATGTAAAAAAAATCAAAGAATTTGACCGAATAAGAAAAAAGCCTTAGCATTTTAAATAAAAATAAATGAGGGGCTTTTTTTCTTTCTGAGATAAATCCATTTGAAGTTTTTATTTGTGATTGGGTGAAGAAAAAACTAATGTAAAAATTTATCATAACTGAGTCATTCAGCTTAGAGCTTTCCATTTCTGTCAGATTATAGAAATTGTACAAAAAATGATGTTGGCTAAAAATTTATTTTAATTTTTGAATGATTTTTGCCAACTTAATCGGTATTGTGTCCCCTTAAATTGTACAGATTTCAAAATGACTTTTAAGGTATAAATAAAAAACAAAAGTTTATTCTGAGAACTTTATATATTCATGCAATTAGATTTCCTTATATCTCTAGTCGGAATATAAATTGTTCTTTCTGTTACAAATTCGCATGTAATATATATTAATCTGATAAATTGGCTATGCAATTAAGTGCATAGTTTCAGGTTCGTTCCTATGGTGCTTCTGGAATTAAAACTCAATTTAAGCAACTCTTATCTGAGTTTTAATAAACATCTTGACTTAAATATTAATTATGCTGTGCGCTTTGTCAACGAATTGATTGCACTTAAATTAATTCAAGTATCAGTTATATATGTACATTTTACAAGGATTTCAAGTTTATCGGATGTCATTGAATTTGGTTCGTATATTAATGGCATTTGTTTCCTTTATTTAGAAATTACTAACTAAATGTGAATGATCCTTAAGAAAATACATTAAACTATATTTCTAAAGCAATCTGTTTATAAGCCTGCTCAAATCTATCATTTCTAGTTGATATTATAAAATACTTGCAATCTTGAAAAGTATATATATTTTAATATAATGAGGTTTAAATTTTTTTTATTCTTTTGGAATCTTGTTTTATTCTGTTTTCCCACATGTAACGGGTTCAATTCGCATTTCTTACTAATCCTCTAATGACATTCTTTTTAACTGTTGCGATCATAAAACCGCTTACTGTGAAGGAATCGTGATTTAGGCTAATTTGAGTTGCTAGTTAAAGTCAAGTGAAGAGAGAGAAGCAGTCGATTTTCGTCAGGCCATACTGAAATTATAGTTACAATAATTGAAGCTATATCAGAGTTTCAGTAAGTAGAGTCGATATCTCAACAGAGAAAGATAGTCAGTGCTGCAAAATTAATCGTCAAAGATTAGTGTTTGATTTTATTATTACTGATATTTAAGTTATAGTAATTAAGCAGACAGCTTCCTTCTCCAAAATATCCTTTGATAACAATTTGAAAGTCGAATAAAGTTGCTGATTTTTATTAAAATGTCTTTTGATTCTATACATCCTATTTCACCAGTGACCGCATACGACACACGTATCCAATATATACAATAATATTAACCATTGTGTTCGCAAAACAGCAATCTTCAATTATAAATATTTCCAAGATGATGTTGCTACTGAAGACCCACAGTATGTAAGGGACCGATGCATGTTAAATCTGTCGAGGCAGTTGATGTGGTGCAGTAGATATGAGAGGAGGGTTTCATTCACTTGACCGTGGTTAAAAATTGCGAGATCTGTCACCAATACCCCTCTTGTTACTTTATAATGCAACGTTAATAAGACTTTCAATCACTCATCTGAGATATACATATGATACAACGTTTTTCAAAATGTGGGGCGTGTCCCCTTAGGGGGCGTGATAACTCTACGAGGGGGGTGCGGGCATATTAAAAAGTTGAAAACAAAAGATTATTTTTAAAAAATTATCAATTTACAGAAAGTAAACAAACAAAATACATTCTGACAAAATAAAAAATAAATACACTTTTACACTGATATAATACACTTACAAAAGTATGAGTGCTGTCCAATATGTATTTATAATTAATTTATCAGTACTAAGTTAAGAGTTTAATAATTACCAGTGGCCCCACATATGGGCTCTTGCCATATATAAAATTATTTACAAAAACTAACGCTTATCTTGATAATTTGTTCATTTTTTAATTAATCCCTTAACTGCGGATTAAAAGTTACGCTATTCGCTATTACCCGAATGCCACGGTTTTCCACGTAGGCGCGTGTATGAGTTTTTTCGGGGTGGGGGGGGGGAAGAAAACGAATAAATATAAGTAAATCCTTCACAAACACTGTCAAGGTCCTCTAATTGCATTCCAAAACCTTTGGAATAATTTTATTAATAGCAGAGCACATAAAAGATCGTACTTCGGAAAGACGTATGTGTACGTTCAGGGCAATTAACAGTTTGGTTGAGCGAGACTTTTATATACTTCGACGGCACTTAGAAGAGGAAAGTCGTATTGTAGCTTTAACATCAAAGTATAGTATTATTGAATTCAATACATTATTATTGTATGGGGGGGAGGCGTAATGAAAATTAGAATTGAATATTGGGTCTCGAATATTGAAAGTTTGAGAAGCACTGATATAATGTTATATTTAATCTAACTATTATCAATATATTTATAAATTATTCTAACATACAATTCCTTGTAACACAACAATGTATCTTCTATTTTATGGCGTATAATAACAAATAATCAGCAGCATTTTATTTTGCATATTAACTTCTGTGCACATCTCATGTTTTACCCTGTCTATGCAATTTCGTTTCTGTTTATTTCTTACTTTGCGTCTTATGATTCAAGCAGAGAAGACAATTTATTAAATATTTTTCCTTATATATTAAATTTCAGTTTGACATTTGAATTGGAAAGTTCAGCTTTCATACAAAGTAACTGTTTAAAAATAAGCGTAGTTGCATCTGTTTTAAAATGAATTTCTTATATTCTTATGAGTTATAGTAAGTTTTTCATGTTACATAACTATTTTTAAAGGACTAAAAAAAATAATAAAACATTGATGTGTCGCTTGTAATGAGTAAAATCAAATGTATTTAAAATTTAAGTACCCTCAAGGTGACGAAATTATTTATAATTAATCTTGATAAAAACAACGACTAACGAAATAAAGCTAATAAAGAGCGTAAGAAAGATGGCTGATTTATTCATTAAAACTACATCACTCTTACGAAAAAGAAAAAAAGGGATAAGATAAAAAATAGATTTAATTTATTTTTTGTATAGTGTCATCGGATAAGAAAGTAAGACAAAGAAGAATTATAAATTTTTTAAGCTCGTTTTTTGCTAGTACTAACCTTTTTTCGATTATTTTAAAGACATTAAGTGATAGGGGCTCACCAATCTATTTTTCAATATTTCATATATTAAGCAAATTCCTTTTTCAGGTAGGCCCTTTTTCCAGACACATACACAAAAAAAGGTGCTCTGTAGAATGTTTTATATCTTTACAAAGATTCTTTCCTTACGTTCCTTTCGCTACGAGAGATCCGTTGCTTTGACTACGGATTAAGCGGTAGAAAGGAACCAGAATAGAGAGAAAAGTCCATGTAAGATCATTGATCTTGTATGGTGTTGGATTTTAAACATTTCGGTGAACATAGACTATAAGATTGTTTTCCCCCAATGTAGATCTACGGAAAATTTTCAACTCAATTTTCTATTTTTTCCCCTCTTTTATTTCATTAATTAAATTTTTTTTTCTTTTGTACAATTTTTCTAAATATTTTAAATGATTTATTCTAAGAAGAAAGTGAGATTGAGGTTATGTATATATATATATTTTCCTTTTTCTGCTCTTACTAGAATTTATTTGTTACAAAGATTCAATATTAGTCATTTTTTATATCGCCATATTCAACTAAATGCGTTGTGAGGGAAGAAGTTTCTCTTCCCTCAGTGTGGGGAGGTCGGAAGGAAGATTTCAAAATATATATAATTTCAATTTATTGTTAATATCAACAACAACACAAAACTTATTAACCAAGTCTAGAGATGCACCCAAATTCTAAATATGAGTTACAATAGCGACGCCGACGAGTTACGAGAAGACTAATAATTAAAACAGATTACTTATGTCCAATTAATACCTTTAGATTCTCTTAGAGACCTTATCTAATTTAATTTCTATTTGACAAATCGTCAACTTTAATATCATAATATTCAATTACTAAGTACTCACGCTCACATAATGTTTAATCTATTAGTGATAGTCGTAGCAGTTTATCTTCTCTCTAATCTCGCTATATCTTAATCTCAACTAGTATATCCTAATCTCAACTAGTATATCCTAATCTCAACTAGTATATCCTAATCTCAACTAGTATATCCTAATCTCAACTAGTATATCTTAATCTCAACTAGTATATCCTAATCTCAACTAGTATATCCTAATCTCAACTAGTATATCCTAATCTCAACTAGTATATCTTAATCTCAACTAGTATATCCTAATCTCAACTAGTATATCCTAATCTCAACTAGTATATCCTAATCTCATCTACCTCTAACTCGAAAGTTTAAGCTTTATATACAAGACTTAATTTGCATGCTCACATTCTCTTCCTCGCAGGAAGGATTTCAATGAATCAAATTTTAAAGACCATTTTTCCCCAAGAGGATTTGTTAGTAGAGAAACGCGGAAAGACCCGTGAAAGCTTTAATAAGTAAATAGCTCCTATGAATATTAGAAATCGAAAATTAATGTATACATACATACACATATGTCTGTGTGTATGTACATTTATAAATGCGATTTACTGTCTTCGAAAACAAAAGAAATAGGTATTATAGTTTACGTCTTCTATTTTTTACTCCATTTATACAAAATTTTTGGTAAGCTCTTGAACTTCTGTATACTCTTCTTATATGTATCTTTTTGCTACTCATTCCACGGAACTAACACTATTTTTTTAGTTTAATTGCTTAATAGGTTAATGATTGATTACAAGTGCAATTTTTAGGCCCAAGTTTTTCAATCCTGATTAATTTTCTTCAATGTGTTTTCTTGCAACAAAATGTATAAATTTTCTTCTGAAGGGAAGGATGGAGTCCTATAAGCCTAGCTTAACTTTACCTGTCCGCCCTAAGTTAGTGACAGCCAAAAAAGACATAACCATATATATATAATATTGTAATGTTCTTCCAAGAGTACTATTTCCCATTTCATGGCGGAAAGATGAATATCTTACACCCATTGTATTATAGATAAATATTTTGGATTTTTTTTCCTCTTCATTCTTTAAATATATCTACTTTCTCTTCCATTATACATTAGGAAAACATTTTTACTTTCCATTAAAATTTTGCTACAGCCTTTGAAACTATTCACGACTTTTTCTATACTGTCGTATTCGTAATTTACAAACGCAGAGTGTGGATGATAACAATGGAAATGCATTCCACCGAAAATTTGCTGGGAAAAAAGGTATATAGATAGAACTTCTAAGGGAAATAAAATTAACAATTCATAAAAAAATGGTTAAAATTGTTAACCAACGGCTTCTACCTAATTGCATACCTCCACTATTAGCAAGATAAATTTTCTAGTTACTTCCTTACTTTCGATTTCCCACTTAACTTTCGAAGTTGAATAATTAACCTCATTTATTCTAAATTAGCAATAAAGTACTAGACACTTTTCCTTTAATACAATATACACAAAAACACTGATATATATATATATATATATATATAGACATTAAATCAGTCGATAGTTTATAAATGACTTGCTACTTGGCCATGTCTTTTATATAAATGTCCTTTCAAATAAATACTCGGAAGCGATAAATTTATGCATGCAGGACGTGATAGAAAAAGATAAATTTTTTATCAAATATTTGATTCATAAACATCTGTTTGAAATTGGTTTATTCAACAAACTCAAGCAAAATATATTTCACAAAACTAACAGCACCTTTTTCTATTTTAAAGTACCCTTTGTAACCTTATTTTATAGTCAAATACTTTTTGGAGTGTTATAAAATGCAGACAGTATATATAAAAAAAAACTCTTGCAATTTAGTTCTTCATTTTGAGAGAATTTCGACATCTATTTGCTCTTAAATCATTCATATATTCATTTTTTGCTAGTTTCACAGTAACGTTACCCATCCGTTTCCTCCTTTTTTTAGCTCACCCAAAACACACTTTTCCCCCTGCTCTCAGACTCCCGGGGATACGTGTGTTTCACGTGAAGCAGAGGTTTGATATCTACGCTCGGAACCTAATGGAGTCTCTTATCAAGCGTCTGGATGCTATAGGGTTCCGATTTTTTTCTCTCTTTTCTTTTTAGAGTTCAGTCGCGTGTACGGAAAGAGAGCATCGATCAGAACTCCAGTCCTGATTTGCGGTGTCATCACGATTATTAATCCCTGAAGCTCCGACACAAAGATAGAATGAGGTTGCTTCCGAAAACGAGATATCTTTCTTTTTCAACTGTGAAACAAAAGAATTCATATTGTTAATCGGGAAAGTGAAATAGTTTAAAAGTGGCACTGGTTACGCGACAAAAATTGGCTAATTTCTTTCAGGTATAGCAGCTAATTTATGTCATTATGAGCATTTATTTTGTCTAGAGAGATATAACTTTATATTATTAAAATTGTGTTGAGAGAATACATATTATATTAGCTTTACATCGAGACACTAATTACATCAATGCATTTAGCATGCATCAATGTTAATATTAGCTTTAGAATTATTCTAATTTACATCATTATGTTATCCGTACACTGAAGAAAACAGTTTTATGATACATACTTAGTAATCCTATAGAACGTTTTATGTTTTAAATACGGATATATTATTAGATAAAATTGGCCGTAGTAGTGGAATGGACTGGTCATGAGCTCGTGGCTGGTTTGTTATATATATAAGAATGTGGCACAGACTCCACAGAGCCATAGGTTCGAGTTGTAAACAAAGTAATGTGAAAGCTGATGCTGGCCTCACAATGATGTGAGCTGTTTTCTCATTTCATAGACTTGATCTGCTGGCCAAATTTTACCAATGATTGGTTTGAATTGGTTAGGTTCAATTATTTGAAGTCTAACTGCAGGAATTCACGAACTTCATGTATGCAAACACTGATATGATTTTCCAAGGTGATAATTGGTAATATCATCAGGTCAAAACCTTTTACGTTTGGTTTGAGAAGCGCCTTGGGCAATTAACTTGAACGATTTGACCATTCAGATTACCGGACATGAGTCTTATCAAACATATACGGAATATAACAACATTCTTAGAGTTTCAGGTAAATGTTTAAAATATATTTTAACGAATGTTTTTTTTTTACTATTTTAAAACAGTTATGACTCTATTCATAGAAATAGAAAATGAGAAATATACTATGCATGAATGTCTAATATGTGCGAAAGATTAAAATAATTTAAATAAGAATACCTAAAAATTAAAAAGGTATTAAGAGGTTAGATGCTAATGAAACTTGCAATTAATCTTTTACCCTCATTGCTAATTGGTTATTCTTTCGAGTTAAAATTATTTCAAAAGTCCTCGCATGGAATAAAGAGACGTTGCTTCATGTTAAATCAAATTAAACCTGATAACCCTTTCAATGTAGTATTTAAATTTGAACTGGTTTTTAATCGTGAACTTTATTTCCAATAACGCATTATATTATACATGCGGTTTAAATAAAAACAAACGAAGATAATCAGGCAATTTTATTAAGTTTCATTATATTACCGAAAGAATACGCTGTGATATCCTTAAAAATGATACAACCAATTGAATTTAATATCATGAACCGAATATAGTAAATAACACTTAACGTGCGACAAGTTATTTGAACTTCTTATTAATACGTGAGTGTTCTAAACCATTACTAAATACCATAAGACGCAATAAAGAAATATTCCTTTCTTATTAAATTTATATGTATTAGGCCACCTCGCACTCTTTCTGTTGTCGATGATATTTTTTTATACACCAGAAGTGTAAAAATGAGATTGCTGCTTCTTCATATCTTTCCAAGGAAGATTAGAAATGAAATAATTGTTGTTTCAGTAGATTTGATGTTGCTTTTCCCTGGAAAGATAATATTTTTGATGCTACATTCTCTTGAGAACTATTTCTCGAATCAGTCACGTATAAGGACTGCAGTAAGGAAAAAATGCAACTCCACCAGATGATTGATTTTTTGTTTTGTTTTCTTAACTATAACTTGAAGATACATTTACAGAAAAATATGTTTTTAAGATGAGAAGTAACACACTGCGTAATATAATTCGAATAGTTCTTTTCTCAAAAAGCCTTCACTCCCAAAATTAAAAACATATTTATATAGCGCATGTAACTAAATAAGATGCTCGTAGTAAATTTTTTAAAAATACATTTTGTTGCGGGGCAACATAATTTTAAATAATCTCTGGATTACGTTTATAATATACAAAGAATCTTAAATACTGAAAATATGAAATAAAGAGAGATAATTTATAGTTAGAAATTTCAGTATTCTTAAACATGAATGTTGTTCTTATTTATAATTTTAATAAATGCATATTAGAATCACGATCATAAAATGTTTTTAGATAAGTAATATTTTATCTCAGATAAGTAACTTATATCTTTATCGTTCTCTCTAAGCTTCGAACGTTTTCAGATTACTTTGTAATATTTTTTTCATTGTTGCATGCTAAATGTATTTGTTTAAAGTAATTTCCTTTGATTATTCATACATGTAAAGACGAATAAAACTATTGCTTTGAGACGAACTTTTTTCTTGTAGTTAAGAGCAGACTATTATGCTAATATTGAAAGATAAAATGAAATCACAAGCCCATATAATGATAATTACTAATTGAGTTAAATTCTTTTTCTATGCAAGGGCATTATTTTAAATTAGTAATTGCGTCTTTTCCATAAAAATGGGTTTAAAAAGAATATTTTTCAGTGCAATTATTTCAATTTACACAATTGTAATTCCAGGACTTTAACTTTGATAGCCTGAGAAACCTACAACACTTTCAAAAAGATTTTGCTTTTTATTTTTCTATTTTTTCTTAAACTGATTACAAATATTATACATTTGTAAATATTTAACTAATTTGCTTCCCTTCAAGAACAAATGTTGTACTTTTTCCTTAAGATAACTAACTTTTTATTAGTAAAAACATTTATTGCTAGTAAAATGAAAATTTTAACCATTAGTTCCAAAAAGGTTTTCATGAATATATGAATAAACGTTACTGAAGAAAATTATCTGAAATAAAGTAAATAATATTACAACATCAAGAGTTTGAATAGAATCTAATTTACAATAATAAAATGTAAAACAAATATCACAGTAAGATATAACTGCTTTTTTATATACAATTGTAAATATAATAATTAATATTACTCTAAAAAATCATGATATGGACTCAGTTTTCTTTTTGAAAAATGAGAATCTTTAGAAGGTTTTAGTTAAACTGGTGCATTGTACAAACATACTAAGAATAATAACTAGTTATTTTGATTAACTGAATAATTTATTTTTAAGCGGACACTCAATACAATTCAATTGACAAAAATTGGACGAAACATTAAAATAAAATATTTTAGCATAAATTATTTCATATATAATTTTCTGTAATATCACAAAATTTGAAAGCCTCTAAGTTAAAAAAATTCAGAGTTATGATATTTTTTTATGTTTAGTTTTATTCACATATCAGAGCAAATAAATCCTTAAGCGGATTTATCTCAAAAAGAAAAAGTAACTCATTTATTTTCATCTAAAATGCTAAGGCTTATTTTTTCTATTGTGCCTAGTTTTTGGAAATTTTTCTAGCTGTTGCTATTACTACATAAAACAAAAGTTGGCACGCATTTTTTAAACAAAGCAATGTTTATTTCTTTTAAAAATAGTTAAATTTTATAATTTATACATTTTTAAGGAATTTTTGATAAGCATTTAGAAAAAAAATTACGTATCTCAATTATGCTTACAGTAAACCCATATCAAATTTTATTTTACATAGCTTGACGTATCTGTGTGATTTTATGTGTGTGCGTCAATTATTGGGGAAGGAGTAGCATTTTTTAAAATCCCTTCATAAATTTTAAAACTTTGCTTTAAAAAATTAAATGGTTAGTATTTTGTTGTATTTGGTTTATATAATGGTTTTTACAATTTACTTTTGCCTGTAACATTGGTTACAAGCACACAAAAAATGCTGTGAAAACCATTACATAAGATATTTGTGTAAATCATTCTATGTCTCCTTAAAATTGTAGCAAAAACATATTTAACTTCAAAATTCGTTGGCTTTATCTCAATCATTTGAAATACGTTTGAAGTTGATTTATTGTACAAAAAATATCTGTTAATTAATGTTGAAGACAGAAAATCTTTCTCGAAAGAAGGTAAAAATACAATTGTTTTTGATTAATTATTTATTAGCATCATACTCTGAAACCGCATGGAAGCTACCGGGAGTAAAAAATAAGTATAGATGGCGGAAGTGTATAGATCTAGAAAAAAAAAAATAGAAATTCTAATTGCCAATTTCTTTTAAACTTAGTTTTAAAACCTATATTATGTGATACAAGCAAGGACATATTTTTTTTATACAAGAGGGTGATTTAATTTTATATCATGGAAGCCTGAAAGAACCTGAAGACAAATGTTGAGGACTAATAAAGAAATGCAAGGCTGCAATTAAAAAAAAACTGCAACGTTCTACGAATTTCAAGATTTTTTTTTTAATTCGTTTATACGACATGAAAATAAAGCAGTTGAAGAGAAATAAAAATTGTTCCTCAGAAGTTTCAAAAAATAATGAAGATCGAAAAGGAAAGTTCGGAGAATAGTTGGCATTGTTAGAAGATAATTACAACTGATAACATAAGATCAGTTGATCGTTAAAATAAGTTCAGTCTGGAAATCTATTTCTTAAAACTTTAAGGTGGGCAGTAATGAACTCTTACGAGACGGTATTTTTACATGTGTGTAATCGTCAAAAGTAATTTCTGTTGTAATCGGAAGAGCTAAGCTATTCGTAGAACTGAAGTATTTCATTATACATGCAGACACAATCCCGACATTTCTTGGGTTTTTACTTTGCGACAAGAGTTTTGCATGCCGACGGCTTCGTAGAAATTTTAAATTCTTACGTATTAAGTTGTTTAATGGATTTGTATCTCAACAGAAATTGTCAACTCTAATTTTGCAACAGAAAAAGTGGATAAAATATAAAATAGGTTGAAAGTTTTCTGTTAAAAGGCGAAGATTTTAGCTTATCAAAAGTTTTAGATTCAATATTTTTATATCTTAATAACACTTAACGGAGTTTAGTTACACAAAACTGAATTTTGAAGCCTTTTATGCAACTTGTCTGCATATTGAAAATGTTTTTAATGGATTTTTCTGATAGTAAAAAATGTGTGCATCACTATTTGATTAAAAATACTTAGTGAAAATAGCTTTAAATAGAATTTGGCAATATACGTGATTTGTGTTTTGAAAATTAATATGTACAAACGCATTCAAAGGTCATGTCTGTACAAATTATTATTTTTAGTACATAGGATTAATTAGTACATTTTCATTTATTTACTTATTCTGTATTACTTATTCTGTATTTATTACTTTTAACTCAAAAATAAATAAAATCTTATGATAAAGAGGGGAAACAAAAAAATTGTTCTAGATTGATATCTTTCATAAAATGTTAGTTATTTTATGATGTAAATATTTGTCAAGAATTTAAATAATAACTCACATGGATTTTTTGAACGACTGTAAAAACCTTTTTGTAAACTTCTATTATGATTATCTAACGGAAATTACAAGTGTGCTGAAAGAAGAAAGTAATAAAGATCTTATCCTGACACAGATAAAAATTATTATTTTAAAATTTAAAAGAGAAATTGGATTCTTCTGTTTCAAAAATAAACTTATTTAAACTTCCAAACCATCTGCTGTCAAATATCGGTGTAAGACAATTTTGAATCGCTCCTCAGTTGTTCAACAATAAATGCACATTGCGGTTATTGATCAATTTCTTGGAATCGACATTTGCATCAATACAAAACCGCCGTAGAATAATAACGTATCTAATCTGAAGCAAATAAATGTATTACTGGAGTAAAACATGAATTTGTAACAAGACACAAATATAAGAAATAGAGAACTTTTTATTTTAATGATAAAATGAGTTAAGAATAATTTGAATATTAATATTTATTTTTCCATTTAGAAAGTAATATGTTTTATTTAAGACATTTTGACAAACGCGTTTTATTTTCCAGATTAATAAATGCTACTTTTTATTCAACAATTTTCAATAAAATGAAATATGTGTAGCAAAAGGTAATTACTCTGAAATTTGAACTGCGGAACAGAATACATTTTTTTAATCCTATAAAATTATTTGTTTGCTGAGGTATTTTGGATTTGTTAAAAAAATTATTAAGGGTAAAAATAAATCTGTGCATTGTACTTCAACTGTTTGTTTTATTTTAAGTCCTGCAGAGAAAGACAAAAAAAAAAAACATATTTCATCTTAATTTCAACTTCACTTTTTGTGCAATTTCGCTGCATGTATAGGAATACGAGGGAAATTTGTAATTTCGAGTAACCAAAAATAGAGTATATGGAGAAATTCATTCGGAATAACTCTATGCAGAAACTTCCTGCCTATTAAATTTTAGTTCGTGGAATGAAAAAGGATTTTTAAACTACGTTTCACTTATCTGAAAGAAATATCAATTAGTTCCTTAATTCGAGCTGAGAATATGTTACTTATAATTAGCTTGCAAATGTTAATATACTTATTTCTTACAAATAAGAATTACTAATTATAAATATTTGAAAGTAAATTTATATGAATATATTCCCAAAGCTGCAATAAATGTACGTACAATATTGAGATTTTCAAATGTACCTTTCTAGCGAAGATATAAATGCTAAATTAAACTCAAAATGTTAAAGTCCTCTTAAAAAATCTAAAGATATTTCCATAAATATTTATATTCTTCAAAGATATTTAAAAAAGTTTTCTTTTAGGAAATGGGGAAGAAAAGTCTGTTGGTAATAAATCTTAAGTCGATATATATATATATATATAATTTAACGATTGTGCAATATATAAATAACGAGAAAAGAAATATCTTAGTAGTTTGAAATCCCACTTTTAGTCATCATGTAGCTAGTATGATTCAGCTTCATAGCAAATTATTTGCATAAGATTGCGGATTTACGAGATGGATAAACAGTGACTCGAAATTGCCCAGAGGACGTTTTTAAATATTTGCCCTTGGACTTCCGCTGCATAATACTAGATGAAAACATAAATTTAAATTTTCATTGGGAAAATACAAATAATATTTTGGAAAATGTTCCTTAAGATTACTTTGATAACAAGATTTAATTTTTAACAATTCATCTTTTCTTTCTGTGAGCCATCAAAAATAGTCTGAAAATAAAAACGCAAAAAGAGAACGACAACTGTATTAACAAATCCCCCATCAAAAATGTAGTTGTAGAAATGCAAACGTATGGAAAGCCTTATTCTATTTGTTATCGGAATCTGGACGTGTAATGCATCACAAGAAGAATATCCCTCTCCCATTTTTCTATCTGCATTCATGATTCGCGTGAAAAATCTCATCAATGGTAGGAAAGAAATGTGTGCAGATGGATACTCTTCACGCAATCTTTCAGATAGAAATTCTACATCGCTAAGGTAGGAAACTGAATTTGCAGATCCGCTGGGCATGCAACGGAACGAATTCATGATTTCACTACCTTAAGTTTCTTTTTCTTTTATTTCCATCTTTGTAATGCATTTCTCATAGAGAGTAATTCGAAACAACGGTCACGATATAATTTTGTATTGAGGTGTTTGTAGTATAGAAATATTTGTTTTGAACAAAAATTATTCAAATTTTATATAAAGTTAGATTATTGTTCATTAGTTTACTATACAAAGGACTTAAAATGAATTTAAAAAGTAATTTGTAAACTGTTGAAAAATACATAAACATCCATTTTCTATTACTTATATAACTTAAATCAAGGATATTTTCCGATATAGTACTTGTTAGTTAACGCAAATTTAAAATAATTTGGTTATTTTATTATTGAAATAAACTCATGTTCTTAAATTAAGGATGATTCGGAATCACATGGAAATTGAACTCTAGACTGAAAATGTTACCTGTAGAATTGTCACACACATCTATAATAATATGCAAATTATAGGAAGCCACCAGATCATACCGATAGTAACTCACAACGACGAGAGTGTAAAATAGAGGTATGTAAGGAATGGTGGCAAAGAAGTAAAATTGCTCATAAGTGCTTTGTAAGCCATTCAGTGACATAACCTAATAGTTATGACACAAAGGAAGCACAAAGAAGTTTTTTTACGTTGTAAAATTATCGACAGCATGGAATATAGCGTACTCAGATGGAAGGTATCAGAGGAACTTGGAATTACCCAAAGTGTCATCTCCAAGTTTTGACAACGATTCCAAGATAACGGAAATGTCAGTAGACGTTACAATACAGATCACCTTGAGTTATAACGTCGAATGAAGATCAATGTTTGGCAATAACTCCAAAAAGAAGCAGACGAAGTAGAGCTTCCGACCTGTATCGTCAGCTATCTGCAACCACAGGTACGGCAGTTTAAAAAGAAACCATAACCAGACGTTTGGGATATATTGGTTTATATGCTCGCAGACTTCTCAGGTGTGTCCGGCTCACGGCAAATCACTGTTTCTAATGGTAACATGCAATGTGTGTGTGTAAACATCGTCAAAGTGGACATGTGTGATGCTTTCTGACGTGTCTGGGCTTAGCTTGAAGTCTGATTCACGTCCGACTTTCATATGGAGAACGCCAAGTAACTGTCACCTCCAAGGCAACATCATTGAACTGCACAGTTACGGTGGTATAAGATTTCTCGTTTGGAGGAAATTTTACTAGGCTCCAGAAGAGATCTGCATGTTCAAATTGGAACCATGGCAGGCCAAATTTATAAGTGCATAATTCTGAAATAACATTGCAATGGATGTCCCCTGATATCCATTAGTGATTGGGAATTAGAATAAACACTAGACATAATCAAAACAAATATAATTTATTTTAATTCTTTAAAAATCTCACAAACCCAGGGTAGGAAAAGCACTTATATTAAAGTATTGGAGCAAAAACGAGGTAGATGAGATATTTAAAATTTAATTATGAGTAGAATCACTTACTTTTGGACCTTTTAGTAATCTACGTTCAAATACACGTAACTCCTATCTCAGATAATCGCCTTCTGGTCGATTTAATTCTAATTAAAATATCTTATTGACTGAATCGTCAATTATCAATCTTATATATAAATTAATTAATCGAAGAGTTGCTCTCGGCTAGCTTTCAACTACTTTACGTTAATCACTAACTTCTATCACCTAGCTCCTATCCTCTCTCTTGAACCTAAAAGTTACTGTTTAATTTTCAACATGATTTAAATAAACCGCATCTTCTTCTTCGAGAGAAAGTTTTCAATTTAACAATATTTAAAGTAATAGATTTTCTCTAAGAGGATTAGTAAGAGGTACGCTAATAGACCCGTTACAACTTTTACGTTTGCTTAGGGGTGCTAAGAGCACAGAATTTGTGTTTATGGATGGCAACGCGATTTTCAGCCCTTCAACATCGTCTTACATGGGGAGAGAACATTGCTTTCTGAGGGGAGTAATCTCCCCCAAGATCAGCTCAATAATTTAATACTCAGTTTACCTCGGTGCTGTATGGGCTGTATTTCATCAAATGGGAGACACGATGTATTAATTATCATACCAACCACGTGTAATACTAAGTTTTTGTAAAGAGAGCATTTTTTAATTGATCTAGGAAGCAAAAACCATTGTTTTTATATGAATAGTATCACACATGAGGCCCGCTTTTATGTTCTTTATCTTTTGTTTGATAAATGAGCTTAGTTAATATGTCCCGTTTTGTTTCTAAATCTTAATTTCCTGGAGCTGATATTATCCTTAGTTTTTGGACATGAGTGTATGTTGTTTCCATTTGACTTCTAATTTGCAATATAGAGTAATCTGAATAAAAATTTCAGAGAAAGAAAGTAAAGAGCTAATTCTATGATGCCATCCTAATTCTACAATTATAATTCAGTCATAATGTGTAACAATATAGGAGAAAGAGATTATGTTTGATATGGTACCTAATATATATATATACGTCATCTAAGATATAAGTAATTTTAAATTAATAAAAGTAATTTTAATCGTGAAAGATATGTGTTCTTATTAAGACTGACAGCCCTGGAAATCTTTTTAAGTTCAATAATTGTATTTCCGAAGCATATGAACTGGCACCAACGAAATTGTTTCTCAGTTTCGGAGAAAATGCTTGAATGTTTGCACCCTTCTTTTAAAATAGACGCTTTTGTTGAAATATCTAGACTATTGCTAAAGGAGTCAAAAACTGTTTGCAATGGAAATTTTTAAGCATTCAGATGTGTGTGGTTTCAAAAATGTTAATAAATATCACTCATTATGCCAGCCTTAAAAATATTCATGTCTCTAAGCTTACACTTAAAGCTAAAATACGAATCATCATTAATGTTCTGCGAAATGCTATTAATGTACAACAAATCATTATCTTTCCAAATCTAACTTCACCTTCAATATTCGACTATTTTTAACGTAGAATGCTTGTCGAAGTATTTAAAGAAAGAAACACTGTTTCTCTCCTATTCTAATTGAAGAAATTCTTATAGGAATTTCTAATTTTTTTTTAAAAAAAAGTTAATTCATTTTTAAATTTTTTTAATCCAGTATGTAATATAGCTAAGTAAAATTTGTTAATCATTGCACCACGATTCTCAATAATAGTGCAGAATTATTGCCTTGTGCTACTTTCATTAATTTTTTCACACGAATGCTTATTTATTTTTTCCGAAATCTATAGTTATCTTTTTTCGGCTTTTTTCTAAAATATTTTTATTAGAGTCTTCTTCTTTCAAAGTATTTTGGTACCTTAAAAGTATAATTTGACAAATATATTTTTTGTAGTAATTTTTTGAGAGCTAGATAGAAAATTTAATCATTAAAAGCTGATAAAAATATTGTACATTCACAAATAATGCCAAGAAAACTAATAAAACCATTGGTGTAATTTTGCACCTCAAAAAATATATTACGCCTTTTTAAATTCATATGTAAAGTGAATTATTTATCAGATACCGTTTCTTTTCCCACGAAAACATCGAAGATTTGGTAAGCTCACGAAAGTGCTCGGTAATCATTGCCTTCGCTCTTCCAGCTTAACGCCATAAAGCTAGACCGTTACGAGAATATCCTCTCTTGAACAACCAAATCCAAGCCTAAGCTCTACTCGCCATCTATAAATGCAGCTAAGCAAAGTACGGGCTGGTGTATGAAATGACGCTATGAATATCGTTCTTGTAAGCACTGTAACGATAAGTAGGACTCAAAACCTTGTCTGCAACACCTTCACGTAAAGAGAACGTACAATTCTCAGGAGTATATTACCAACACTGATGAGATTGTGAAAAAGCCACTACGGGAGATTGCATTGGGAGTCATAATAAAAATGATTTTTCTGAACCATCAAAAAATAATTCAAATTTAGTACTTCATTTCAAAATCCTTATATATTTCCCCTTCATATATATTAGTAACATATTTACAACTAATATTCGCAGCAGCATTATTCTGAAAATAGTTTCTTGAACTTTTTTATAGTCATTTGAACTAAAGTATTATCTAAAGAAATTAAAAAAATAATTATAATAAGTATATATGTGCTTTAATTGTTTTTTTATGTTTAAAAATAAATTTAAATGTGTTCATAACAAACCTAAATTTTTTTAATAATACTCATGATAAAATCTGCTCAGTTCAAAATAATAAATTTTATGAATATATTGAAAGAAAATTTTCAACTGAAAAAATTATGAAAGAAGTTTTATATATTGATAACAAATATATTATAAAAGTAATGTAATAGCCAAGGAAACAATTGTAGATGATTTAAAATATGAAATTTTGCATGTTTTCTCGCATAATTTTTTCAAATTTAGAATTTTTGAGAGAAGAGTTTGTTTCATTTGATTATCTTGAATTCAAATACGTAACAAGAACTTAGATTGAAATAAACTCTGAAGAACTGCAAAGATTGATAAAAAATATTATTTGTAATTAAGATATAATTACAAATAATTAAAACCTTAATTTTATTGGCAATATAATTTCTTATACGTTTAATTACCTTAGTTATATGAACTCGATAGAATTAAAATTGTTAGATATATTTAAATACTATTTAGTAATTACTAATAGGAGATTCTTTGAATCTTGATACATAAATATCATTCCGAAAATAATTAATATAGAAGTCTGCTGAATATCTTTAGGCATTGAACTTTGAGTGGATTAGTAAAAAAATAGATGTTTCTAATAACAGGAAGACATATAGTTAAAGTAATAAAATAATGTAAAGTTAAACTGTTCCGTAAATGATACTGCTCCTTTAAAAATTGCAAATGCCTAAATTTAAAGAAAATTTCTTTCAATGCTTGGTTTTTTATTGATATAAATATCAAAAAGTATGTAATTTGAGTAATTGTCTCTTCAGAATAAAGAGATTCGGAGGAAAATAAACACTGAATGTAATTGAATTACCAATCTTATTAATTAACCGAGTCTTGAGAATTTCCAATTAAAGAATTATCGCTTTTAACTCTTAGATACAAATTTTTTTTAAAAAATCGTCATACTTAAAGTACAAAATATTTATAATATTTTATTAAACCAGTAATAATGTTAACCAAATATAGAACCCCAAACAAATAGATTGAAGCTGCTGTTATTGTATGTTTCTGCTGGTCAGTAACATTTTTTTTATGAATGAATGAATCGTGCGCAAAAAATAAGTAATAAACACATGTTTGTGGATTTTTCAAAGGTACTAAAAGCAATCTAAGCGCATATTATTATAAAATACTAAAGAGTATTGTTAAAAAGCTGTTAAACAAAAAATTAATAGTACTCACGCATATATTTATGGTTTATTCTTATGATAGCATGATTGCTAGATGCCATTTGTGAAAGTTTAACATGCGTTACGATCAACCAGGGGCAGAAATGCAGCTCACATTACGAATTCTCATGCTGTTTATGAGGCTGTTTATGAGGTTTAGGAACAATAAACCCCTCTCCTCCACAAAGGCACATATTAGGTCCGAGAATGTTTTAGGAGAGTAATTACATCGCCAAGAACGTTACAGATGTGCTCTACGTAATTCAAATATGGGGATCTTGCTGGCCACATTATTCACAGAATATTCTGTCTAGAGTTATTCTTCAGTGAGCCAAGCTCTGTAGGGACAAAAGTTATCGTTGATAAAAGAATAAACTGAGTATCAACTACTCACCCAGAATCTCACCCAGAGCTTTAAAATCTTGTCCCTATATCTCAGAGCAGTCAAAGGGCACGTGAAGTTCTGTGTGCCCATCGAACATTACACCATACCAGACCATAATACCACCACTTCTATGGTGATCTACTTCCATAATGTTGGGGCTTTGGTATCCGAATAGTCAAGGTTAGGAATTCGTGAGTTGAAGTCTTAGTGACAATGAAGATCCACTATGTAGAGAGGTTGATGCATGATAAACCTGTCATGGCTCAAAGTCTTACCGTTGGCGTGATGTAATAGTTTGGGGAGTGGAATGCCGATCAGATGTCGACCCCGTCACTTGACTAAGGCTCAAAATTAATTGCCAATAGCTATCACGTTGCTTCAAAGTGTGACGTTAACAAAAAATCAAATCAGAATCAGTGCTCAGACTGATCGATTGATCTGTGAAAGAAGCACAGAACCACTGATCGCATGTCCAAGGTTGATGCTGTCTGCACCAAGTCTCTCCTGCGACCTGTAGTGAGTCGGATTCACATCATTGATCTCTTAGTATACAGCTCTCTCTAATTAAGCCCAAGGTATACCATAAACATCGGAAGAGTGGTACCAGATGCAGTAGAGAGCTCATTTGAGAGTTGAGTAGCTGTCATCGCCCTATCATCTCTTGCAGTTTAAGTCAAGTAGCGGTCATCTTTGCTTGTGATGGCTTTTAAACACGCTGTAACTGATCTTCTGGGTATTATTCCATTTTCCTCGAACATTCTGAATCTAATAAGTACATATCAAGATACATCGCAGATATTTCTACCCTCGATTGTATCAAAAATTTGACAAAAATAATTTTACACCTTCAGAAACATGAGCAAAATAAATATCGCGCAGAGGTAATGTTTGAAGGACCTGTCTTATCAGGTTTTCTAATTTGTATATATTAAATAAAATAAAAAAAGATAAATAGAATTTTAATACAGATAATTGTGCGATATATTTTAATCAATAGAAGCAAATCATAAGAAATATTCTGATTTGAGATAAAAATTAGCAATAATCCGTGGTCGATGCTTCTATTTAAAGCAAAGAAGCTTTGCAGCTTAATGGCTATTTGTTAACGCATGCATTTATCATTAAACAAAATATATTTTGCCAAGTATACAAAATTATCAAAAATGCCTTATTCGCAAAGCTTCCTCATACTTAACAATTTTAAAAATTTGACTTTTTTGCGTTTACTTTAAATAACATTTCGCAATACAATATTTAGTTTCCATGGCATCGGAAATTGAAACCTGTGTATTACAAACGTTACTCCTATCACTTGCAGTATAATTTATCTCCTACATTAAGTTTCTAATGAGGAAGGAACAAACTTTCTCCCTCATTATTATCCTGTTCCGATTTCGGGAGAATATAAAGTCATAAATAATATAAAATTGTATAGTCGTGTACCATTGAAAAACTAACCCTAGTATCAAAAATTCGAATACCCACAATACATTTAGCTTTTCTTTGCTTAGTTTATCGTTGAAAGTACAAGTGAAAGGAATTTAAACTTTTGATATTAAAGAAAAAACTTTCCAACTTGTATATATCTGTATTTTTTTTACTATAATTGGATGGAAAATTATGGTGATTTGAAAATAGTGTTTTTAATAACCTTTTTTAAAAATTTGGGAAGGAAGCTGGGAAATTTTTATCCCAATTAGAAAAAAACTGGATAAATCAAACATTGATTTATTTTCATTCGGAACAAGTGTTGTCATAATTTCTTTTAGATCAAAAAATCTTACACTTTCTGAAATATTTATTTCACTCACTTCAGAATAAGTGTAAATAATTATCTTAATGTTATTTAATAACTAATTTACTTTTTTTTGTAATCAACCTCATAATTCTATTTTTAATTGGGGTTTTGTGCTTTTCCTATAATTTTAAAATTAGATGAAATAAGTATAAAAGTCAGTTACTTTTTTGAAGTTATTTATTATTTGTAGAGATTTATGAAGCTTTAAATAGTGTTTCTCATCTGAAATTCACAAAGAGGTCAAACTTAAAATAAGTGTATTTCATATATATATAAATACGTAAAATCCGGCGTATAACGAGCACCCCCTTTTTTACGAAGAAACCTGAAATATATGTATGCAGAGCTTTTATGTTTTAAAATCATTTATTTGCGGTATTATCCCAGGTTTTTGAAAAAAAAGTATATTTTTAGAATTACATCTTTTGTAGTTCATTAGGTATATCAATTCATTAAAATAAACAGTATTTCGATGAATGTATAAGTATAGTTTTCTTTATGCTCATCTCTGTTTTTCTTTTTAAAGTTATCATTTTTATACCAGGCGTATAACGCTCACCCGTAAATTTCGATCTCGTTTTTTGTGTTAAAAGGGCGCGTTATACGCCGGTTTTAACGGTATATACAAGGGGTGATCAAATGAAAAGGTACGAAACGACATAAAAATGAAACAGTTAAATATTTGCATATTCCGCCATGGGAGAATGTAGTGAGACTTCTCAGGATGCCATTGGAGGCTCTGACTGGGATCGGATCATGCGCGGGCGCCCGCATACGCAGGAGAGAGCAAAGGCTCTTATAAAAAGCGGCGTCCAAATGATGCTGCAATCCGTATGAGGACAGGATGGCGTTCGCGTTGCAAAATTCGACGATTGAGGAGCAGCGAAGTGTTATCCGATTTCTGACAGCGGAAGGTGAGAAACCGGCAGCTATTCATCGGCGGATGGTGACCGTTTACGGGGAGAAATGTGTCTCTGACACGTCTGTCAGAAAATGGAGTGCCCGTTTTCATGCAGGCCGTGAGAGTGTGGGTGATGACCAGAGACCAGGCCAGGCAAACACTGTCATCACGAGCGATCTCATCGACAAGGTGGACGACCTAGTGAGAAGTGATCGGCGTGTCACATTGCGAATGTTGGCGCTGAAGGTGGATGTCAGCTATGGAACCGAGTGGACAATTGTTTACGACAGGTTGCGATTTCGGAAGGTGTGTGCCGCATTGGTTCCGAAGCAGCTCACCGACCAACAAAAGAAACTGCGTATGGGCCTAGTACTGCAACATCTGTTTCGGTATCAGGAAGACCCGCTTTCATGAAGGGATCGTCACAGGTGATGAGACCTGGTGCCATCACTACGAGCCAGAGACAAAGCGGGACAGCATGCAGTGGAATCATGCGTCGTCACCTCCCCCTAAAAAGTTCAGAGCCGTGAAGTCAGCAGGCAAGGTGTTGCTCACTGTCTTTTTCGACGTTCAAGGTCAGCTACTTGTGGAATTCCTCGAGCACAGAAAAAGCATTAACTCCGATGTGTACTGTGAGACACTCCGACGCCTACGCAGGTCCATCAAGAACAAAAGACCGGGGCTGCTCACGAAGGGTGTGGTTCTGCTCCATGATAACGCGCGTCCACACGTCTCCAGAGTCACACAAATGGAACTGGAGAAGTTCAAATGGGAGACGTTAGACCATCCGCCCTACAGTCCGGACATGTCGCCCTGCGATTTCCATGTGTTTGGTCCACTGAAGAAACACCTGAAAGGGAAGCTCTTCACTTGGACGACGTACTCAAGGATACTGTGAAGGACTGGGTCTCCTCACAGCCACAGGAATTCTGGGAACAAGGAATCCTGCGGCGTGTTCATCAGTGGGATCGTTGTGCTCAGGCCTATGGTGTATATTTTGAATAACGTCTACATTTGTACCCACCGTGTCGTTTCGTACCTTTTCATTTGATCACCCCTTGTATATATTAGAGGAAGCACATTGCCTTATCTATCGGTACTTTTTATTAATTTCTTGTATATTTCATGCATACCAAGAAAAGAGTTTTGTTTGTGTTAAATTACGGAGGTAATAATATGCTCATAGATATAATGTTTCAAAAATTTTCTGAAAATAGTTTTACTCACACAATTAAAATTGCATGATACTTACTTGACTGTTATATCTCACATCTGGTGCACAGTATAATTGCTAAGTCTGAGCTATTTGCTATGTTATATATTTTTACTTAGAAGAGGTAAGTATCAACATAAATGTATTTACTGCTATACTGGAGTTTTAAACAGAATTTAGTTTTTGCCTAAATTACAACAGGTTGCAAAGATTTTGAATTTTAGATGAAAAAAAAAGCTATATTTTACTTCAACTTATATAATTTGAATAACACAATTTTATCCCTTAAAATGCTTATAATTCAATTTTTTGTTGTACATTGAAGTAAACATCTGATTAAAGTTTCGATCAATACAATACTATAAGAAAAAACGTATGATTTTTAAATTATGTACTTTGGACCTTAAAGAAATTGGTATTTTCCTTATTTAATAAAACTATTAATAAAATATCTCAAGGTAGAAAATTCAGAAAAGAATAACTTAATTTTGAAATGCTGACTATATATCTTTCAAAAAATATCGAAAAGAATTTGTTGGAAAATAGTAAAGTATTATGATGAATCCTTCAACTGCTAGAATATTTCAGAAAGTTTACGATACAGTTTTCATGCAGAAATTTAAGGAATGTTTTCAAAAGGCGCTCTGATACTGGGCAAAACCATTTAAAACGTATGAAACAGAGTGACGAAATTTGCCAAGAAAATGATTTCAAATTTATTGTAATTTTTTCAAAATATTTTAATGTATTTGCATTAAGCTGAGACATGTTGATAATATTTAATTTAATACTTCAAAACATCTGTTAATATGACTTATGTTTAGTTAGTGAACGTAGTACAATATCTTTAATTATTTAGAGTCATTTTCCATAGAGAGCAATATACATATCTATATATAAAAAGGAGAAAAGCGACTCACTGACTGACTGACTGACTAATCACGATATCTCCAGAACTATTCAACCTACAGATTTGAAATTTGGTAGCCATGTTCCTTTCATAGAGTAGACATCAGCTAAGAACGGATTTTCCGAAATTCGAAACGCAAGGGTCGTTACGGGGGTTAAGGGGCGTTATAAATAAATTGTTTCCATGTTTAAACTACTTGATGTACAATCTTGAAATTGGGTAAGCAGATTCCTTTCACACAGTAGAGATCTGCTACAAAATGAGTTTGATGAAAATCGACCCCCAAGTGGCGTTGCAGGGGCTTAGGGGCGTTATAGATAATTATTTCCATTTTTAAACTATTTGACGCATTGTCTTTAAATTTGATAAATAGATTCCTTTCGTAGAATAATGATTAGTTACAAAACGGGTTTTGTGAAAACAGACTTCTAAGTGGCGTTGCGGGGGATTAAGGGGCGTAATAGATAAATATATCCGTTTTTCAACAACTTCACCTACCTGCTTGAAAATTGGTAGGTAAGTTTCTTTCCTGGAGTAAATATCCGCTACAAAATGGGTTTGGGAAAATTGACCCCCAAGGGGTGTTGCGGGGCGGGCGGGGGTTTAAGGGGCGTTTTAATTTCCAATTTTTAAGGTGCTAGACGTACAGTCTTGAAACTTAGCAAGCAGATTCCTATTCATAGGGTGGAGATACGCTACAAAATGGGTTTCGTGAAAATTGCCCCAAGTGGCGTTGCGGGAACTTAAGGGGCGTTATAGATAATTATTTCCATTTTTAAACTATTAGACGCACAGTCTTTATATTTGATAAATAGATTTCTTTCATAGAATAGAGATCAGCTATAAGAAGGTTTTGTGAAAACAGACCTCTAAGTGGCGTTGCAGGGGTTTAAGTGGCGTAATAAATAAATATTTTCGTTTTTAAATCTACTTGACCTTCCTGATGAAAATTGGTAGGAATGTTTCTTTCATGGAGTAAATATCCGCTACAAAACAGGTTTGGGGAAAATTGACCCCCAAGGGGTATTGCGGGGTGGGGGTTTAAGGGGCAATTATAAAATTCCGATTTTTAAGTTATTAGACGTACAGTCTTGAAACTTAGTACACAGATTCCTCTTATAGGGTAGCGATACGCTAAAAATGGGTTTCGTGAAAATTGCCCCAAGTGCGTTGCGGAACTTAAGGGCGTTATAGATAATTATTTCCATTTTTAACTATTAGACGCTCAGACTTTATATTCGATAAATAGATTTCTTTCATAGAGTAGCAAATCAGCTAGAAGAAGGTTTTGTGAAAACAGACCTCTAAGTGGCGTTGCAGGGGTTTAAGTGGCGTTAGAGATAAATTTTCGTTTTAAACTACTTGACCTACCTGCTTGAAAATTGGTAGGAATAATTCTTTCATGGAGTAAATATCCG
>BMAO01027431.1:0-22158 GCA_019973975.1 Trichonephila clavata
TCCATTCGGAGATAGGAACTCCGCAACTTACGCGCCACTTGCCTTTTATTCTCCCTTTTTCACGTTAGTTATTGAAGCCAAACTTCTCCGCAGGCGGAAAGCACGAAGAGACGGTGGGACTATGTCCTGTCCTTTAAATTTTTAAAAACCTGTCTATCGGGGGTGGGGGTCATCTGATCGAAATGTCATTGTTCAACTTTAATGCATTCAAACAGTATTGAAAAGGTCAGGAGTGTTTGCAGTGAGGGGAGAAGCGGCAGAGATCGAATAAGAAATTTGGAGAAGAATTTTAAAGAAATGTTTAGAAGATTTTTAAAGAAGTATTCTTGGATCGTAACTATAATTATATCTCTTATGTTTTGGCCCTGAGAAGGGCCTTTTTTTAAATGAAATGTTCTTTTTAAGCTTTCTTTTCGGTTTTCTTGGGGAGTAAACAGCCTGAATGTTTGGAAGTACACCACCTTGGCGATGGTGGCACCGGAGAGAAGTTTGTTCAAATCTTCGTCGTTCCGGATGGCGAGTTGAAGATGTTGGGGATGATTCTGGTCTTCTTGTTATCTCTAGCAGCATTACCTTCCAACTCGAGTACTTCAGCGGCTAAGTATTCCAGACAGCTGCGAGATAGACGGGAGCTCCAGCTCCGACTCGTTCAGCATAATTTCCCTTTCGGAGAAGACGGTGGATACGACACAACTGGAAATTGAAGTCCAGCATGACTGGATCGGGTCTTAACTCTTTCCCTTAACTTTGCTCCTTTACCTCGTCCAGACATGATTATGTTTTGAGAGGGGAAAAACGTTTGAACTGATTTGCGAACTTTTATACACTTGTAGCATGTAACTGTATTTGAAAACAATTTTAAAGGAATAAATTTTAAATCAAATGTTATATGAAATCACTGTTTTCGCGTATTTAGGACTCAGAAGTTTCAAATTTTTGTTTTATTTTGATTCCAGCATTGTACTCTCCTAATAAATCACATGAACACTAGAGCTTTGATTCCGAATTTATGGCCTGAAAAGGGCCTTTTTTTAATTATTAAACCGTCGTTTTCTTTAAAAAGAAATACTCGTCGCTGGTGTATCTTTTCACGGCCTGGATTCCTACGTAAGCTGCTTTCACTGCTAGTTCACCGGGAAGCAAATGTCGTACAGCATTTTGAATTTCCTGACAGGTGATGGTGCTGCTCTCCAGGTTGTGAGCTAAACGGGACGATTCGGCGGCAATGCGCTCGAAAATATCGATCACGAAGGAATTCATGAAGGACAGGGCTTCGCTGGAGATTCCAGTGTCGGGGTGGAATTGTTTCAAAACTTTGTAGATGTAATTGGCGAAAGATTCCTTGCGCTTCTTCCTCTTTTTCTTATCACAAGCACTAACGGCCTTTTTGACAGCTTTACCTGATGCTTGGAAAGGCATGTTTTTTTTTGGGAGCAATTTTCCATAGCAGTTTTAATCGCTTTATTGCAACTCTAATTCGACCAATCAGAAGCGAATCTCTCGTTGCGGGGTGGAGTCTTACTTCTTTGGTTTTTGCTGCACCCGGATTGGTCAGGCTCCAAAAGATCAATATTTTTCTCTGTTTTTGAGCTACTTAAAGAGCTATTTTAAGTTTAATTTTAAACTTTTATAATATATTTAATTTAATTTTTCTATACTACTAAAGTAGTTTTTCTTTATTTTAAACATTTTATTTAAACTGGCAATAGTAAAACGTTTTTAAAGGCATTAATGAAAAATGAGTCATTCCTAAATTTCGAGCGGTCTTCCATAGGAGTTTAATTGCTTTTTCACAACTCTGCAGTGGCCAATAAGAAGCGAGTCTCTCGTTCGGGTGGAGTCTAACTTGATAAAAACCCGAGCTTCTGAGGATTTTTATACAGAATCCTTGAAGCTGCAAAAATGTCCGGACGTGGTAAAGGAGGCAAGGGATTAGGAAAAGGGGGTGCCAAGAGGCATCGTAAGGTGCTCCGTGATAACATCCAAGGTATCACGAAGCCTGCTATTAGGCGTTTGGCAAGAAGTGGTGGAGTGAAACGTATTTCCGGTCTGATTTACGAGGAAACTCGCGTGTCTTGAATGTGTTCTTGTAAAATGTTATCCGTGATGCCGTCACTTACACCGAGCACGCCAAGAGGAAAACCGTAACTGCCATGGACGTCGTCTATGCTCTTAAGAGACAGGGACGTACTCTTTACGGTTTCGGCGGTTAAAAAAACCCCGCCCCGGTTTGTTTGGAAAAAAAGGCCCTTTTCAGGGCCACAAAACGTGATGAAATAGTGATACATCGGTAGTTGTCGTTCTAATCTAGTTTTCTGAAGAATTATGTTGGGCATCTCTAATTAAAATGTCCATTTGTGTAGTGTTTTCCAAAATTATACTCTCTGTGTAATTCTCAGAAATGTTCCTTTTTTCGTAATTGAGGTAGATAGGGAACACTTGCTTTTTAATATTCCATGTAAACTTCAAATATTGATTTGATTGCTGAAATACTTATAATTTAATCACATTATAAATGTAAGGGAAGTTGCGCTAAAATGTGGAGGAGTACTGAACATTATTTAAAAAAAAGTCGAATGATCAATTTCGCTTTCGCTCTATTATTTTGTGTAGTGACACCCTTAAATTCGCTGTTTGCGAAATCGGCGGGGGGGGGGGTAACAGTCATATGGTTTCACGCGACTCAGTTCATTGGTCAAGCTAGTTTTATAGACGATCGGAATGCGGAAACGGTTTTGACGCATCAGTTGTAGATCACTGCTTCTTAGATGTGGATTATCCATTCTGTTAATGGCAAAAAGGTAAATAAAATCTTCTTTCAACTGTGTAATGTTTTTATTTGGTATGAGTGATAATGAAATGTATGATGCACAGATGTAAAATGAATGATTACTTCTTTTATATAAAAAAAGGTAACTTTCATCTTATAACTCTGCACGAAATTTTGCACAATGTTTTATTTGTATTTAATTGTATAGTGTTATGTATGTATGTATGTATGCATGCATGCATATATGTGTATATATATACATACATACATATATATGTCAATACATACATACATACATATGTCAAATGAAGGATTGCTTTGGGTAAATGACGCTCATTTTACAACTGCACACAATTTTTTCAAATGTTTTACTTGCTGTATAGGTTTAGTTTATATTGTGTGTTAGTGTTGTTTAATATTGTGTAATGTTAGTATACATGTAGAATTCAGAGAAATGACTTTAACTATACATTTTTTTTTGCCGATTTTCCGCTACACTTTTCACAAGATTGAAATTAACGCATGTTTTTAACCCTTTGCATTTGAACAGATTCCATCGTTTTAAGCAATCCATCTTGTTTTCTTGGACTGATATGTACCTACAAATGGGCGCAGTCTGGTCGATACGTGTTAATCTTTCGTGTGCAAAACACGTAACACTTCTGTGGAGAGTCGGTAGCGAACTGGAGTGCCATCCTCGTCACTTTTTTCGATCGTTCTTAAGATCGGCTGCCTTCCTCGTCACTTTTAACTGTCATTTATAGTTTTTAGGTCCTTTGCCAACAGCCCTGGCCATTATTCAGACTCCCACTTTAATAAAATTGTCAATCATTTGAGCTTTTTCCTTTACTTTTTGCATATTTATGGCTCTGAAAAGAGCCTTTTTTTTAAAGTGCGAGAGAGTACTTTATCCGCTTATTTTTAGCGTTCTTTTTAGGGGCAGCCTTTTTAGGAGTTTTTAACTTCTTGGGCTTGGGTGCTTTGGGTTTGGTAGCCTTCGCTGCCTTTTTAGGGGTCTTGGGTTTTGCGACTTTCTTAGCGGCTGGTTTCTTTTTTTCTGCTTTTGCCTTGGGCTTGGCGGTTTTCTTTGCGAAGCCTTTGCTTTTTTAGCTGGAGAAGCACTCACTTTCTTGACCTTTTTGGTGGCTTTTTTAGGCTCACTGCTCTTTTGACCGGATGCGCTCAACTTGAATGATCCGTTTGCTCTTTTTCCCTTGGTTTGTACGAGAGTTCCGGAAACGACGGCGCTCTTGAGGTACTTTTTACTATCAGACGATCGAGGTCGACTTTGTGTTGACTTCCAATGTGCTTCTTGATTGCGACAAGAGATGATCCTCCGCGTTCTTTTAAAGTCGTGATGGCTGCGATGACCATCTCGGAAACTTTAGGGTGGGTGGGAGCGGCAGTTTTCGGTTTGTTCGCTGTGCTCTTCGCTTTTTTCTTAGGCGTGGTGGCAGCAGGTGTAGCTGAAACGGCAGCGGTTTCCTCAGACATCTTTGCAAGTTCAATCTTTTGATCTGAACGACGATTTTCTGATCTGATCTGATCTGATCCGTCACCGGAGACTGGAACTTATTCAAGTTCCTCCGCTCCGTATCTGGAATTTTAGAGACTTTGCGATGTTTTCGTGGTTTGGGGTGGTGCTTCGTGGAGTGTGAGCCAATCGGAGTGAAGTACGTGGAGACTGTGGCGAGGATTGCTATTGGTAGTGAACTGCTGGTAATGAATGACTGCCCGGTTCGTATGAAAAAGTGATTAAACTATTGAGATAAATAAAATTGGCATGGTATTGAGGAGAGAATTTACTCGTCTAGGAAGGCTTCTAGTAGTAGATAAGCCTGTGTTTTAGGATCTTTGATTTCTTTGATTTTATTGATATTTTTTAATAAATTAGGGAATTGTTTTAGGATATTTTTAATTATTTTGAAAAGGTCTATAAAACTCTGAATGTCGCTTGCGCTACATTCAGGATCGTTAAATAATTTATTTTGGGGATGGCTTTGTCTTTCTTGGTTATTATTGTTACTGTTTTTAGGGGGGGGGGATGCGTTTTGTTTTTAGTTTTACCAGCTACGATGTTAGCGAAGGAAAAACCCTCTACAGCATTTTTGCTGGTAAAGTTTCTATGGTTTCTAGTGCCAATGGGAGCACCTTTCTTTGGTTTGGGGAAGCTGGGGCATTTAGTATAACAGGCCGTATGGCCATAAATTTTACAATTGATGCAGTAGGGGTTATCTTGACGTTCTTTAATACTGCATTCTTTCGTTGGGTGTTCCTCTCCGCACTTTAGACATCGGACTTTCATGTGGCAATTGGCCGCTGTGTGATAGAAGTTGTTACATCTGTAACATTGAGTGGTACCCTTAATAGAGTACCCCTCTACTATACTATCTGCACATGGCCAAGGTGAGTGAGTTCAAAGACTCGGGTGTTGACCTCGTTTCTGGGGAGGGTGACCATGAAAAAGGGTAATGGGAGCTTTGTTCGTTTTGAAATTAACTGATGTGAACTGGTTATGGTGAAACCTTGTTCTTCAAGATCAAGGGTTATTAATTCTATTGTAGTATATCTAGGGAGGCCTTTAATAACTATTTTAAGCACGTTAACTCAAAAAAGGCTCGTGGCAAGGACGGAATTACTAATAAAATGCTCAAAAACTTTCCCATCAAACTCATTCTAATTAACAAAATACTAAAACTTAACCATTTTCCAAATAACTGGAAAGAAGCTATTATTTTTCCCATTCAAAAGCCCTGTAAAAAAGCTAACCTACCAGATGGTTATAGACCCATCTCTTTCCTCTCCACGTTAAGTAAATTAACTGAGTCTATCATCCTTAACAGACTTAAAACCTTCATCTATGATAATAACCTTCTTAACCCTAACCAATATGGATTTACTAACAAACTCTCTACTCTACACCCCCTCCTCCGATTAACCGAAAATATCTCTGAAGGATTCCAGAAAAAGAAAAGCACGGATCGTTTTCTGATATACAGGAAGCGTTCGACCGTTTTGGATTTACGCTACTTTTAAGCTACTAACCTATGATCTCCCTCCCCCTCTCATTCATCTTTTCCTCTTACCTTATTAACCGCTCTTTAAAATCAGAATCAACGAAACTTTTCTAACTCTCATAATATATCTCAGGGTGTCTCAGTTCTCTCCTAGCCCATTCTGTTCATTTGTACATTAATATATCCCGAATACTCCCTACTAACATTAAATGTACGCCGATGAACAGCTATCCTCACTACTTAAAAAATTTGAAAACATTCATTCGCAATCAATAAGCATCTTCAACTCCTCGAAATCTTCTATAGCAAATGGAAAATAAGCATTAACGTAGATAAATCCTCTTCAGTTATCTTTACTAATAAACGCTCCATTCCCCCACCAATTTTTATGTACAACAAGCAGATTTCATGGTCTCAAGAAACTAAATACTTAGGCGTTATTTTCGACTCTCACTTAACTTGGAAACAACACATAACACAGGCTCGCGATAAGTTCCGGAGAGTAATGTTTAAACTATTCCCCCTAATTTCCCGGAACTCTCATTTAAGTATAGAAAACAAAGGGCTTCTCTATACAGCCGTTATGCGCCCCATCATAGCCTACGCTTGTCCAGTTTGGGGATATGCTGCAAATACTAACATTAAAATTTTAGAAACTGTTCAAAATAACTATATTCGCATGATAACTAAAGCAACCAGATACATGTGCAATGAATACCTTAGAGACGCCCTTAAAATCAAAAGTTTCAAGCCGCATACAAAAACTAGCAATTAATTTCTTTAGCTCTCTTCAGCATACCAATAGCAGCAATATGATTAATATAGATTCTTATGAAGCTCATGAAAAAACTAAAAGGCCTAGGAGAATTCTCCTAGATTCCTACAATCCTCCATAGCATCTCAGTTTCAAGCAATAAAAGTTTTTATTGCACAATTTTCTAAATTCTCAACTTATTTAAGTTCAGTATTTTTTTTTTATTTTTAACTTTAATTCGTTTAACTTTTAACCTTTTATTTCACTCCTAACTTTAAAATGCAAACTGGACAAGCTCCTCCCACTTTCGCGATTCTAACTTTTTGAGACCCCAGGGCAGCCAATCAGAGTCATTTTCCTCACCCCCAGCATTCAAACAGAGAGCAGCCTCTCAGCTCTCTCCCATGCAACTTTCTCAGCAAGAAATTCAAGAGAACTTCCATCACCACAGGCACGCCTACCAGACTAGTCCTGACAACTAACCACCAAGACGTATCTCGCAGACGGAAAAAACCCACATTCGCCAACTTCCACATCATATAAATCCAGATATGGGATGGAGGGCTGCTTCGCAGCCCATACGCCCACAGATTCACCGCAATCACCCCCAAAAGTCTTTCCCCCATAGAAAAAGAATTTTCTTTCAACCATTTGACTCGACTTCATGGTGCCTTCAACAATGGCTCAGAATGTGGTTCCAGCGTTATCAGTGAAGCAATCTTGACTTGAAGGTATATATATGACTCTGGAAAAGAATCTGGTCTTTCTGGTAGGGGGAAAGATGAATCATATCTCTGAAAAGCTCGAAGAGGAAATAAGAACGAGAATATTATATTACTAGTTTGTGGTTTATACATTTTTAAAACAACTCTAAGCAATATAACTATATACATTGCGTAAATATTACTTTTTCTTTGAATAATTCGTGAAGTTCGTAATGGAAATTATTATTTACATTACTAAATTTACAACTTCAGGTGATAAAAAGGGGTGTGTGCATTAGGATGGATCGAAAAAAAATTGTTTTTCCTTTTCTCAAAACCTATCTAAGCGGAAAAGATATTCTCTGGCATATAAAAGAAGGGAATAATAAAGTAAAGATTTAATTTTTACGCAGGGCCGATCCTAGTTGGTGTGCAGCAAGTGCACCACAATCAGGTCGAAAATGCAAATGGTGGCCGTATATGATTCGATCAATCAAGCAAAATTTTTAAAGAATTTCTCAAAATTAAAGATATAATAAATCGAATAAATACGCTGAATTGGAAATAATTATTGAAAAATCATAATAAGTTCGGATAGCATAGCATAGCTTAAGAAAAACAGATTGTTAGTGCTCAAGGCTATGTTCCATACACACATTGTCCATTAATGTCTACTCCTTACATCAAAATTCGTGTCAGAGCCAACAATATCGCAGTAAAAAAAAGTTGTTTCCTGGCTTATCAGTGGCGCATTGTAGATTGGTGCTTAAAAACCGCGTCTCAAAAATGATTTTTGCGAAAGTTGCTTTACGAAAATGTCTAATATGGTTACTATTACTTAAGACATAGAAATGTTTAAATTCAATATGTAATTGGATAAATTAAAAGTTTTCAAATTAATAATAGCCTCGCAATTTAGAAAAACAAAATAGAGGAAAGAAGTTTTTTTTTTTGTATCAATTTGCATTTTTATTAATGTTTAACTTTTTACACCTATACAGATGAGTTTATAGTGTTAACGTTAAATGTTAGTCAAAATATGAAACATTTTCAAGAGGGGTGCAGTATTAAGTCTTTGCAAGCGGGCAGCCGACACCCTAAGATTGATCCTGTTTTTACATTAAGTATTACCAAAAGGGGAATGAAGAGTATTCGAGTTTTTTTATGTTAAAAAATCAAAGTATTTTTCTTATGAAAAAAACCCGGAGATTTTAGTACTTTTTAACATGTATTGCTATAACAGGAGACATACCTATTTGTTACAAGAGAACAACATCAGGTACATCTAATGAAAAAACCTTGGATCGGATAGATTCGACTGTGCCGAGGGAGAGCTGGGGTTATGAAATGTTCTAATGTACTACTCGGTACTCATTTATCAATAATCACCGTTTTTAGTTATTTATTTTGAAGAACAAATATTTTATTTTGAGCCTAAAATTATCTTAATCAAATCCAAGTTCTTTCCGACTTTTCCAAAAATTCAACACATTCCTTGCAATGTTAAATTTGAAAATTATTGATTTTTTAAAAATTATTTTCCTCCTAAATTCCATACCATAGAATATCTTTTCCGCATACGTAAGTTCAGATTAATAATAGTTTTTTTTTCTCTCCATATAACAGCGATCCACCCTAGTCTGCATACTCCTCACTTCTACACCTAAAAATTTTCGACTATAAAATTCTTGTGAAGACAGAATTTTTGGACTAACTCTAACATCGGTTTACCGATGCTTAATATTAACACTAATCCTTATCGTTGATACATTGTTTGATTTTTTAACGACCGCGGCCCATTGCATAATATTTCTATGGATTCAAACCAAACACTGTCCCCTGTTGTCTTTATGTGCTCCATTGCATTTTCATTAAAAAAAATCAACTTTCTGTATTTTTCATAAATTATGGCTTAGTTCTTTAATTAAAAATTCTTGTTAAATTCCTGTTTCATAATTTTAAAATAATAAAAGTTACTAGACAAAATATTTATTAATTAAAAGTTTTTCTCTTTTGGGGGTGGAGGAGGGAGGATATCTTAATGAACTAAAGATTTACTTTTTAATTTATTTCATTTTCCTTTTTTAAACTACATTTTTACCCTTTTATTTCGAGGGGACAAAGAGGTTAATATATTTGTAATGTTTCTTGGTTTGCTGGTTCTGCTCACTTTATACACTTAATTGTATTATATGGGGACTCTTTTTTTTTCAATATTTTCTTTCAACATGTTAATTATAGCTCTCTATTCTAAAGGAAACTATTTATCACATTGTATCTCTTTTACCCTTATGAAGAAAAACGGCAGTTCATTCTAGAAAAGAAGAGAACGCACAACTTTGTGTTTGCACCACGAACAGATCATTGTTTGAATTCCCGCTTGTATACCCTCCCTTCAAAATTACATTATACACTGTTACAGCTGCGTGTGGCGTCTAAAAGAAGTAAAAGCGACAAATAAACGAAATAAATTGCCTACATAAATTTTGACGGATTTTATTTTACAATTCTAAAAATGAGAATGCAGTCAGCAATGCTAAAAAGGACACTTCAGTAAGAAAATTTAATGTAGACTCTTATAAATCAAATAGGTACTGCAGACACTGAACTCTATAGACTTTTGTCAAAATATCAGTAACAAAGACAAGGAAATAAAAAGAAGAGAGAAAATAGGTGAACAATCCACCCAATAGTTTTTATATTTTTATGAGTTTTGAAAATAAGAGCATTTGTTCGTAGAGTAAAAAATGGATTGTGGTTTAAAAAGTATTTAGGGGAAATGCTTTATAATGACCCCCCTCCCTTTTTCCTTTGAAAAATGGCGTTTTTTCACAGACCCAAATTGTAAAGGATTATATTTTTGAATTCTTGATAAGTATTTTAGGACGGTAATTTCAAGTATAATTGGTATGTAAGCAGGGCCGATCTTAGCATGTGTGCTGCGCGTGCACAGCACGCGGGTGGCCCAAACAAGGCCGTAGGTTGTTCTATCAATCAACAAATTTTTTACGAATTTCTCAAAATAAAATTAATTATAAGTCAAATAAATAAACTAAATTTTAAAAAGTTATTGAAAAATCAAAATATGTCTTGATAGCCTAGTTTAAGAAAAATAAAATGATAGTTTCACAAAGTATGCTGGCTCAATGCCCATTAATGTCTACTCTTTGCAGACATTCTTCATTTGATAGTAAAATTCGTGGCAGAGCCGGCCATACCACAGTAGAAAAGGTTTTCTTGCTTTATCAGCGGTACTGTGGATCGATTACTAACAAAGGTGTCTCAAAAATGATTTTTGAGAAAGTTGCTTTACGTAATACATAAGACATATAGGATTGTTTGAATTCAATATGCATTAAGGGAAATTTAAAATTAAGTTTAATAATTTTCTTACAAATTAGAAAATAAAAATAGAGCCAAGAAGTGATTTTTGTGACTATTTGCATTTTTATTAATGTTTTACTGTTTACTCTTATACAGGTAGATGAATTTATAACATCAATGTTAAATATTAATCAAAATATGAAAAATTCTCTAGAAGGGCGGCACATAAGGTGGAGTATGCAGGTGGTCGACACCCTAGGGTCAGTCCTGTATGTAAGATATACGAGAAAAAATGAATATTTGATAATGTGGAAGAATACAAGTGCAAAAACTGTAAATGAAAAAGTACAATGATTCTATTTTATCAATAAATCATTTTTAATTGAATTCACAGAATACAACTGCATCAAGAACGATCTTCTCATTCAAATTCCATCAAAATAGACTTTTCTTGTAGTCTGAATTAATGTCCAAATTTATGAATAATAAATATATTTACAAAAAAAATTTTCAGTTTTAAAATTATGCAGGATTAATTTTTGTGCAGTTATTATACGTTTCAGGTAAATACTTTTGGAAATACTTTTCTTGTCTTGAAAAATTTTTGAAATGTGAATGTTATAAATGTTACATAATTTTCAACAAAACCCTAACTTGAAAAAGTAAAAAGAATTTATATCTAAGGAATAACATATATATTATAATAGAAGAACAATTCTATGAATAAATTAGAAAAGTAAAGAAGGAAAATAGTACAGTTTATATTTTAAGCAGCCTGTGAAATAAAATTAAATTTTATTCACTATTCTGAAGTTCTTAATGTAATATTGAATCAAAATAATTTTAAAATCTTATTCTATTGTTAGTGTTGTTACTTACTAAACTTTATATAATTTCCTTAAATGTGTATAAATGCATAAAAAGTTCAGTTTTTCGTTACTGAGGCATTGATACGGGCTTAACTGTTATTCTAAATCAAGAGGGAAAAAATCCTATTCTTATTGGATATTATTTCACAGATTTCACGGATTATCTTTGATGAGAAACATAAAAAAGCTTCATAACAACTATCTTCATAAAAATAAAGGTAATTTGGAGGAAGAATTATAAGATTGTTTTGTAATTTCTCATGGGAAATGTAGACAGTGGCACGGTTTTGGGACACTGTATGCTAAAAATAAAAAATCAAATAGTGTATGGGAGGGGTTTCAAGCCCCAAACTTTACCCTTGTGTATGTCACTGAATGAAGAATACCGAAGTGTTCTTCGAAGGATGTTCGATCATGGGAGGGAAAAATAAAGCATATATTCATTACTCACGGTATCCTGCGATGTACCTACAAGGTTGCTATAATTATTCTTATCGGCAACATCAGCTTTATGCATGAAAAAAAAATTAGAGAGTTTATCAAGTAATTAAGCTCACTATTCATGCAGTAAAATATTGTTTTCCGTAAAATAAGGCATTATAAATATGCATTTAGAAATATTTCTTTTTGATTCTTTTCCTTCAAGCTTTTAATTAAAACTTTGTATTGGAAATAGATATACACATGTGGCACCAACTTAAATTTTATTGAATATACGGCAAAAAATTTTGAGGGCAAGGATACTTGTATTTTTCAAAATTTTACAAATTTCTGGATGAGTTCTGGCATTTTTTACCTTCCGACAAATGTTTCAAGTCTAAACAGTACAATTTCATTGTTGTGATGTGCGCTTACGTTTCTCACCTCTTAGAAGCTCCCCTCAAACTTATGTGTCAATATGGCAAGCTTTCGAGAATTTCAATACACTTTTGTTAGTCCTTTTTCGTTAGATAAAATAGGGTAACATGAATCATAAAATTTCTGGTGAACATGTGGTTAATATGAAAGTACATTTCATCCATTTTTTTATTGTGAACATTTATAAATCCCGTGCACCCCAAAGTATCCCATGGGGCTTACGGAAGTAAGTATGAAGCACACATCACCAAAGGAAGAAGGAATTTAAAGTAATGTGTGTGTGAAGGATTACATTACAAACAATCATGCCTTTTCCGGGATTTGAACCCAGGCACCACGGCACCGCAGTCAACGTCACTAACCACTATACCGGATGGGCGGCATTTCATCCATTTGTTATACAAAAAATTTATCTTATTGCTCGCTGAGATTTCCTTTATGATTTAATTAGCCAAGAACTTATAGGGAACAATGCATACAATTTTACTTAACTTTAACTGATGTTCAGTTTAACGAGTGAAACAAATTATTGATTAAAATTAAAGAAATCTTTCAATAAATATTCATTAGCAATACATTTAAAATCAGAATCTTGGTTAATGAGGAAACACAAATTTACTAAATTAACAAGAATTTCAAAATAGTTTCTGTTTTATTTTCATTTTTTAACATTGATTTTTCTGAATCGTATCAACATTGCAATTAAAATATTTAATTTCAAAGACAGAAAAAAAAATAATGTTACTAAAAATGCATTGACGTATTTTTCTAAAAATAAACTTATTGCATTATTTTAATGCATATAATTTCAGAATATAAAACCGTGCTTTTAACTATCCAATATCCTTTTGATAAGAACAGGGGAATACAGCACATCTAACCTCAAATATCCAAAATAAATGAAACAGTTGACATCGAAGTCTGATAGATAAAAGGAACAAATAAGACCAGATGTGTAATGCGCGATTTCCCGTTGGCAGCACCTATTCCTGTTTTTTACAGGGTTAAAATTCAAATTCCTCTGTTTTGGAGTTGCTATATTTGGCTCTCTATGAATTATTGGCTACTTTCAACATAATTACAATAAAAAAGTGCAATGTATTGTATTTTTGCATATGCTTTGTTGAGTATGCTGTGTTGAGTGTGTGTTTCAGTATGTGTGAATCTAATAACCTATTATAAATATTGTGCGTTTATTGTTTATAATTTTACTACTGAACAATTTCAATGTTTTTTCAATTTTTGTTTGAATTTTAAGATATAAATATGTTTTCATTGCTTATTTGTTGCATACAAGTTCATTAGAAATATGGTTTGTTTATAAAATAAAAATTAAGATTAAATTTTTAAAAATATTAAATGAAGCTGGAAAAACAAATGTAGAACTGTAACTATATTGTAGACTTAAAATAGAAGAGTAAAATATTTTAGTTTATTGATATATTTTTGATTATTTGCAATTTTTAGTAAATTTTTATTAATCCTTATAACATTTGAATCAGGTTTAGCAAATTTTTTCTAAGCAGACACTTGAGGATTATTGTTACAAAATCCTTTTAACTTTTGCAGCTGAAATTAAATCATATTTTCATTTAGAGCAATTCTTATATATATATATATATATATATATATATATATATAGTATAATAAAATGGAAAAAAAATAATAAGACAAAATTATACTACCCACAAAGCTAAATGATAGAAAACAGATTCTAAGTAACATAACTAGAAAAATATTGATATATATATATATATATAATATAATAATTATATATATATTAATGATAAAAGAAGAAAATTGTGTTTTATATTTATCTATATCATATTGACTGTTATAAAGTGGTAGGAATTACATGCATTGCCTTTTAAATACTGTTTAGAGTTAAAATTATTTTCAGCTTATGCTAAACAAAAATTGACTTGAATTCCATATAATTTTTCTGTTAAAAAACAGTCCAAAATTATGTTTATATTGTGATTTAGCTAATATATAAAGGGGATAATTTATTTTTCAGTTCTGTTTTTACTTTGCTCAAAATTCATTATAACCATTGTTCACAATAAGATTCATATTTCAGCTATGCTTAAAACGTGTGATTAAACTTAAAATTCTGTAGTATAAAACTGAAAACATTTTTAAAAAATTATTAAAAAGTATAGTATTATAATAATTTCAATCATCAGTAGTATTGATGTACTTTTTTAAAAAAAAAAAATTTTAAGTAAATTTCATGAAACAGTATTATTATTTTTTTTTTTTAGCTATATTGGTAGAGATAATTTTAAAATAAGTTTTCAGTACTTCAAAATTAATTATTAATGGCAGGAAAATAATGCTAAATTTTCAAAATACCTTAATGTATATTTTGCTTCGAACACATATTTCAGTGAAAACGAGGTTTTGTTATAGGTTTTGGAAAAAAAAAGCTTTTTTTCATACAGAATTCTTTTTTTAAAAAAAAAATAAGATTTCTAATAATAAGATATTATTACATGACAGTGGCTGTTTTCTTTCATTGAATTATAATTTCTTGAAATAAAAATTTGAATTTGATGTATTCAGATATACAAATTAAATATTTGTTTTAAAAAATGAGATTGATCTTTCCTGAAAATTTTACTTCAATGAAGAAAAATGTATAAGTTTTTCTTCCTCCTTTTTTTTAAAATTTGGGGGTTGTTAAAAAGAAAGATTAATACATTTTTTCTTTCTCATGTTTAATTCCTTTAATAATTTCCTTTGAACTTGATTGTACATTATCCCAAATTTCCCGTTACTGTTCCGAATTTTCAGTGTTTGCTTCAATTTTTCACTACTCGGTTTTAGTCCCAAATTTATAACATATGTTTTTTTAATTATCAATGCTACACTGTCCAGAAATGCCTTCACTTAGTCCAATAAGATGTGCCAATTTCAGAGGTAGATGGAAATATAACTGCATATTTTAATAAGAACCTGAAGTTATAATTGTTCAAATATTTAAAACTGTCAGAGTTCCCCATTTTTTCTTCCTGGCACTAAGGCTGCAACTTAGCCAGTATTTAGCACCATGAACAATTCAGCAGCTTTTGTAACAAAACTGCCCTTACTTAAATAAGATCACAATAGAAAAAGATGCTCTGAAAAATATTCATGCTTTTGAGAAATAGGAAGGTACTTCAAAATAATTTAGAAGGGTTGCAGATTTATTATTTTAAAAAAAAATGAATACTGAATTTTAATTTGTTTTTTATATAAGTATTAAAAACGTATCATTATTAAAAAATAAAACAAAAATTGTTTGTTTGGGTATAAATATTTCTTGACCAACATACTACCTCCACACCACAGTAACTATAATAAAATAATTTATTTGTAAAAAAATTTATATATATATATATATATTACATTTTGAACTTCAAAATCTTTGTCATCTTAATATATTGAAGCAGCTATTCATTTTGAAATGACATTTTTGATAGGAAGGAATAATATTTGCTCACTATTCCTCTTAACTATTTTTTATTTCAATATATATAAAATTTAGTGAGGAAGTATTTGATGTTATAATTTACTGTTGTGTGTGTGTTGAATAATTTTTTAAAAAATTGTTTCATATGTATAAAATTTTTATCAATATATGTATAAAATCTCAACTTGACATGCTACCTTTGTATACTTTTTATGTGGAGGATTTAATCAGATAACATTTCATTCTCCTAAATTCCACACCACCACACATTCACAACAGGAAGCTGTGATTTTTAGAATTTCAGTGTTGACTGAAATGTTATACTTCTTTGTGTATTCAGTTTCTTTTATTTTATTTAAACAAGTATGTGAATGCAGTTTTTAAATTTCTTTTTTAAAACACTACTGTCTTTCCAACTCTAACTCAGGGATTATATTTCTGAAATTTTAAAAGCATTTTAATAAATTGTGTACAATTCAGGATTAATTAAAATTTTTTAATACTTATTGCTGAAGTTATTTTAAACTTCAGATTTTAGATAATTTCCACAGCCATATACTATTTCAAAAAAATTTAATGTATTATTGAACATTCTATGCCTGGACACAAATTATGCTCACAAAAGGGAAAAATCACTACCTTAGTTTACTAGAAGAAAGTGGCAAAATCTTTACTGCGTGTAACTCAGTAACATTAAATTAAGGACATGAAAACTGAAAATGGATGATATTGGATTACTCCAATAATTCTCAGTCCTTTCTATTAAAAACAAAAAGAATTTAATCAAAATAATGGTTGAATGTAAATTTAATTTGTCGTTCTTTTTTTTTCTCTTTCACTATTTACCTTTATTTCAATTCAAAGTGAATGCTTTTTCATACTTTTGATTTTTCTATCATGTCTCTATTCAAATTAACTTTTCTGATATTTTATTTGGAGGATTGCTATGAAAGAGACGAAAGTGTGGTTCTACAATATGATAATTGGATCCTCCTAGACCAGGAAAAGGGAAGAAACCTTAGGACCACCTCCTAAAATACTTTCCTTTGAAACTTCTCACTCATCTCATAATTCACATGGGGGGAGGAGGCTATTTTACGACACCGACACTTGAACACAAACGCGCCTTAATTAGCTTGTTAAAAAAAAAACGTGGGAACCGTTCTTCTCATTTCTTTTTCCCTGATTTATTCTTTTTGGCTAGATATTTTGTAACTCTATATCTTGATTAGAATGAATATTTTAATTATATTACAACGCAAAATATTTTAAATGTAAACGGATTAATAATTTTTTTTTGAATTTTTGTAAAGTATTAATAACATAAAAATAGATATTTTAATCAATACTGAAAAATAATTGCTATTATGTATGTATCTATGCTGTACATCAAATATTATCATTATTACACTTTTATTAAGTTTTTCCACGCAATTTATTTGTGAGAAATTTAATGAAAATATTATTGTATGAAAAATATACATCTAAAAGCAAATTATATCGAAGTCAGGCTTCTATTAGAAGTCTATTTTTATAACTATTCAACGGTGTGTGAAAACTTCATGTAAGATTATAGCGAGATAAAAGGTCAAAGCAAAATGACCATAGAGAAATAGTACATATATACATATATATATATTTTATATTTTCTAAAAAATATGAATTTTTTCGTTTACTTTTTTGCTGGTTCTTTTTTAAGTTGCTTACTTAAAAAATGAATGTTTTAAAATCCTTAATTAAACTCATTGTTTTAAAATTTTTATTTCCCCTTCCCCCAAAAAAATATAAAATTTTTAAAAACACGTAAGGAGGGAAAGTACCTTTATACTTGTACATTATAAAAACCAATTTTTGAAAAATATTTTTAAAAATTATTACAGAAGGCTAGAAACGTTTTAAAGCAAACCTAATCAATATCCAACAGTAATTACGCTCTCTGCAATAAAAAATATATAGATGTGAACAGAAACTAATATTATAAAAAAAGTAAACAAATAGATTTTTCGTTAATTTCTGATTGAATTTCGTTGGCTAGTCTCTCTCTCTCTCTTTTGTTTTGTTAATATCGCACTTCGAAACAACGTGAGGGGTATAAAGGTGACGAACTTCGTAATTTTAAACCACGATGAATTGAGGAGGATGACACCTGATTTGACATTTCACTCTCCAGACTGTTCGGATTGGAAATATACTATTAATATTTTTTTAAATTTAATATAGAGTTATATACAGGGGAGTAGCTAGGTAACCAAACGCCTTGGCGCAACAAAAAAACCACCGAGGGTCCTATTTTGATTGGACTTTATCAAGTAAAAATATATTAGTATTTTAAATATACAAAGCTATTTTAACATCAGCCCTTTATCATGATCTGCAGAATATAGGAAGTGGCCGAGTTAGCCTAGTGGACAAGGAAACAGACTAGTGGCTGGTATGTCATGAGTTCGAGCCCAGTACCACTGAAGACCCACCGTGTAGGGGAGCAATGCACGTCAAATCTGTTGAGAGCTCAAAAGTCCTCCCGTTGGTGTGGTGTGGTAGTTAGAAGAGGGGATGCCAGCTCTGGCGTCGTCCTCGTCACTTGACCATGGTTCAAAATTACGAGGTTCGTCGCCAAAAGCCCTCGTCTGAACAGTGCGACGTTAATATTCACTTACGCAGAACAGAGGAAAGTAAAGCTACATACTACTTACATGTATGTGTATGAGTTTTCCTGAGTAAACTTTAGTGAGAGATTACCCAGGTTCGATTTAACACGGGATAGACAGGAAACGATACAAAAAATAAGCATGAACATGAAAATGATACAATATTATAATTATTTTTAAAAAACACCCCTGCAAAAGTGGGAGTGGGACAAAATTACATAAATCTATTTATTACAGATACGAATTGTGGTGAAATACTCGAAGAGGAAAATAGCTTATTATGAATAATACTGTTATTAAAAAAAATTACCAAGAAGAAATAGCTTCCTGTGTAAGTTTAAGATGCATTTTTCATGGAACCTGAAGCTTATTTTCAAGTAACATTTGGAAAAATGGAAAAAAAATTGAAAAATAACATAAATTTTCAATAAGTAAATTCGCAACATCATATACACAAAGGAAAGGAAAGAGAGGCCCCTGACCATTCCTAAGGTGTTCTCCCTCAAAATTGGGGTGGAACCGAGCCAAATCGTACTGTCACCTGCATGGTGCTCAAAGCTACGACTAACGACAGGCGTACAATCTAGCCCGATGCCATGATGAATATCGTGGGCCTTGATCTGACTACGTCAGACAGGTGGCATTAGTAACAACAACAAGGAAAGGAAGGATTTTCTCTCTGAATTGTTTAAATTTGTTTTTAATTTTAAGAAATACTTAAATAGCAGATAAATTGAAAATTTTAGGTTTTTTTCAGAATACACTAGCATTCTTCCGTTTTCAATTTTATAAAAGAATGTAGAACTATAATGTACATCCTTCAAAAGTTATCTAGTGAAAAAGGAAGAAAGCCAATCAGTTTTTATTCTTTTTGTGTTCATACTTTTTGCTATTGAAAAAAATTGAATAATTTCATAACAAAATTTTCTTTGATGCTTTAAAGTTTGTACTTTACAGAAAAAAAAAGTGAAAAATAAAGCTTCATATGCAATTTCAAAAATTAGCTTCAAAAATTTCCCCTTCATTTTGTTACAAGTAATCGTGAATCGCAATACAAGCAACATCATATGTACCAAATATTCACATGCACACAGAAATTTGTAAAATCAAGAAGCTCCAAACAGTGTTATTCATGACAAATATTTATATCTTATTTTCGAAACATGTAATTAAAAGATTTTAAAAGTATAAATTTTATGTTTTATTTAGAAATTAAAGATGCAAAATCTTATATAAAAGTTCTTAAAAATCAATGCTGAAGCACGCATAGAATACTTTGCAATAGTAAAATTCAAACATTTAAATTAATAAAACTGAACCGTAAAAAATATGTTATACAAAATTTATAAACACATTTCTGTTAAATTATATCCAGCAATAAGTTTAAGTGAACATTTCGTATATAAATATAGATGCGATTTTTTTTTAAGATGAGCACTCTAAGAAATTTTTTTCCCTTAGAATACATACGAAAACTTAGGACTTCTCAGATTTTATAAATTTGGTTGTAATTGGCTTACAAAGGAAGGGTGGTCATCTATAAAGTTTTTTAAGTACCACCAATTGTGTCTCACGGAAAATATTAGGGACCCCCTATAAAGTCTGGTTTTAAGCCCCAAGCCGGATCTTACAAAGGATTACTTATTCGACATCAGTCAGTCTATATGGGGCCCCTTGAATCCTGGGCCTCCCTGCGATGCGGGGGTATACTTTAAGCCACTGAGTACTACTAACATTTTTTTAAAAAAAAAATATAAAATATATTTTGACGGATTTAAGTATTAAATAAATGGAATTAACTGATTAAATTTGATGTTTGGTGAAAAGTAGTGAAAAATAAATTAGCAGCTCGCATCAATAGGATGACGTTTACTGTAACGACCATTAATTAAAAAAATTGAAGTTAATTTATTATTTTCAAGTCAAAATGTTAACATTCGTCAAAAACGTTTATATTCTGGATAATCTGTGCATGTTTTCACTAAATATTTCAACGTGGTTGACAATATCATATGGAATGCATACATTTATTCCTAATAATGTAAATGAAAATGACTTTCGTATTATATGCTGCATTAATTTGTAAGTCAGAAAATCATCATTTAGTTTATTACAGTAAAATATTTATACTATTTAAGGGATTTTCTCAAAATTTTCTTCCTTGAATTACTGATTTCAATACACATAACATATTCATTAAAGGTAATATTAGTACTATAAATGAATGGTTTGGAATCACAAACAACTGAAAATTTTAATTTGGATAGGCGACGCAGTACCTCGAATTTCTGAAATGCTAGTGACAAATATGTGACACCGTATTTCGTTTCTCCCATCCATATTACGCCGTCTAAGGATTGCAAGGATCAATTTCGTTTAATATGAAGCATACTACAATATTCAAAACAAAGGGTCGTGAATGAAATCAAGATTCGAAACCATAGCTCATTTGGAAAGCCCATTTTTTTAGCCTGACCATAACCCAAATATAAATTCTAATCCAAGCAAATGAATATAAAAATTGCAATAAAACTTTCTAACCTGATGCATGAATTTTATTGAAACAGTAAGTATAAAATGAAATAACTGGGGAGTTTGTGAAATTCATATATAGGATTAAGTCATTTTAAAACAATTTAGGGTGTTTTCCAATCGAAAAAAACCTTTTTATAATACTGAATTATCTGATGCCTTAAATTCATTTCATTTTCATTTTTTAAAAAAACTTTACTTTATATGTTAGAAAATTACATTTAATGACAGATTCCAGTAATATCCTGAAATAATTTTTTTAAATAACACTGAGACTTCGACATTTATATAAGTGGCGTTCGAGATCTGATTCCAATACAGAGACGGATTAAGTTAGTTGGAGGCCCCTGGCGGTAAAAGGTTTGAGGCCCATGAATTCAAGAGTAAAAAACTAAAATAGTGAAAAGGTTCGTTAAACTTAAAATCTCTAATAAAATGTATAGCAATATTAAAACTCAATTGCTCAAAATAAACCTTAACTTTAAAAAAAAATTTAAAACTTTATTAAAGAGCTTGTGCAATTTTGCTGTAAACGTTGTCTTGATTTCTTTTTGGCAAATTCATCAATTTTTTCCCGTGTCCATTTTGTCCAAAAATCTTGTTCTATACGTAATATGTTAGGTTGTTCTTCTTGTCTCCTCTCCCATAGCATTCTTAAATAATTTTAACGCTCCTTAAAATTGAAAAAGATCACTCACCTGATACATTTGGTATCGGTATTGTTAAATATATTTTCAAAAGTATGTCTGCACATTAGGGGAAATTGATACCATCAGGGCCGGCTCTAGCAGTTTTGCCGCCCTGGACAAAGTGGAAAATGCCGGCCCTCTCCAAAGCAAGAAATTATAATTAAAAAAGATAAATTGTGTGTTCACATCGATACACAACTATAAAACCTGAATAATTCTGACGAACAAAAATGCATCCTAAATATATATATATATATATATATATATATATTAAGCCTTAAAAAATAATTCGAAATTAAGTACATAATTACCTATTATTATTTCAAACGAGTAAAATGTAAGAGAAGAAATGACCCATTTCTGTGGGCCAATTTCTTCGAAAAAGAGTCTACTGATGGTGGAGATCACAAGTATATATTTTAACTAATAGTAACTACATTCAAGACTAAAATAAAACATTTCTTGTGGCTCCCTATCCATTAAAAACTTTTACTACCCCTGTCCCCTTTTGGATAGCTGACAGTGAGAGAGTGAGAGAG